>SNQJ01S0179969.1:0-19461 GCA_010110895.2 Picea sitchensis | reverse complement strand
GATGGAAACACCTACTTCCACTTATACAAGCACCAACTTGCATATAGAAAACTCTGTGTTTTCCCAAGCACCACCCTGCCACCCTGTTTTCTAGCCACAACTAGATGGAAGATAAAACTCCCAATATTCAAGAACCAACTCGAATATCAGAGAACCACAGTCGTCCCTAGCACCACTCTAACTCCTAGATTATAAATAAATGATTGAATAACCAACAACATAGATTAATCGATTCTTACCACTTATTCTATGTTCTGTAAATCTAGTCTGCTTCTAACTGTTCTGCAATTTTTCTCTTCCTCTATCTATTCTGCAGTTCTGCTCTGCTTCAATCTGTTTTGCAATTCTGCTCTTTCTTCTGTCTATTCCTCATCTGTTACTCATCTCTGAGTTTAATCTCACACTGCGCATACTGTCGATCTCACATTGCGCATACTGTAATTTTCCCTTTCTTATAGTTCAACTCATTTTTCATTCAGAACGACCAACACCGCACAGTCATTGTGTGTTTCTTTTATACACTACAACCCCTTCAGTTACCCCTTAAATCCCTAGAACAACGCTTCAACAAATGAAACGCCAACCGTCCAAGAACCATAATTAGGTTCTTCTAACTGAATCGTAACTGAACAATTAATCATAAAGAGAAACAATAGCCCTTCGATTAGATTTCCAAGTATCCAACACCGTTGGATTACAAGCATAGGGTCTCACATTGATTTTTCCATTTCACATTTCGACATTTCGGCATTTCGACATTCCTGTGGTGAAGAGTCTCGACTCTTCAAGTCGCAATCCTCGAAATGGATCTAGATCAACGGTCCACAAAAATTCATAATCTGATCTCTTCTTTTCTTAATCGAATGACTGACGGGATTTCAACGTTTTGCCTTTTGGGTTTTCGAGACTCACAATAGTCCCTTTCGGCATTTCAGAGTTCGAGACTTCGTGATGGTGGAATTTCTGCTTGCTATGTAAAACCCTGAAATAGAAAGTTTTGATGTGACGTAAACTTGCTGACGTCACACATGGATTGACACGTGTCGAATAGTTTCCACGTGTCACTCTGATTCATGACTTACATGTGCCTGAAATGTTGAATCAGCTTGACACTTGTCATTGCCTGATTTTGCCACGTGTCCTTAGCTAATGTGGTTTGCTGACATGGTTTGTTGATGTGTTTGTTTTGGGATTTTGAGGTTCGCTACTTCAAAGGTTAATGTTCCTTTGATCTTTGATTTCCTGGTCTGCGAAACTTCGAAATGGAGTCTTTGACATGCTCTGATCTTTCACATTTCGCGATTTCATCATTCTTGTTGTGAGTGTCCTTGACACCTCCAACTCCTGGTATCCGAAACTTTGAAATGGATATTAAGTTATGGTTTCACATTTCACGATTTTCTGCCATGAGTTGCTTCCTTGACTCCTCCAACTCCCAGTATCCGAAACTTCGAAATGGAGATTAAGTTGTGGTTTTGCATTTCATGGTTTTCTACTGTGAGTTGCTTCCTTGACTCCTCCAACTCCCGGTATCCGAAACTCCGAAATGGAGTTTACGCTTCTGATCTTGCCATGTGATCATTGTTGCGCTGCTGGTCTTGCCACTTTCTCTTGTTCATCATCGTCGGGCTGAGCTTGCCATCAATGACAAACAAATACTCTACCTTCTTTCTTCCTGTAATAAATATGCCAACAAATTATTTTGTGCCTAAAAACCCATGGCATAGTTTTAGAAAACCAACCGTACATAGTCAAACAATGAAATACGAATTTTCCATCTTACTTGGACCCTTCAATGGCTAACCTAACATACACCTATACCTTGAGGTTGTTCTGTTTCCTATTTATACCATTCAATTCCTCTTTGTAACGTCTATTGAACTCTTTAATCACTCTATATTTGAAATCCTATCTTTCAAGTACACACTTGTATTTGAAACACATATTAATCTAAGCTCTCTTCCACCTCCTCCATGCTCTTGGGTTATTTGCACCTATCATCTCCAACACCTCTATATGGATTAATTATGATTATTTTCACTCCAACCTTGAAGACTTTTTGATTCATCGTAGACCATCTTCATTAGTATAGTTATTCACATACCTTGGATGATTCAACCTTAAAACCTCAAGGGAGGTTCCAACACAACTAGAGAAAAGGGAGGTATCATCCTCTTTGAGGGAACTTGAGTCTCTCTTTTAAGTATTTTTATTAAGATAATTTTTATGGTAGTATATCTAGTGTTTACTTATGTTTATAATATATGTTTGTACTAGAGATTGTGTTGAAGTCTTGTCTTATATGAAATTTGAGTTGCATGTGTAGGATCATTTGAGAATTGTATATCACTCTTAGAGACCCATCACAACTCCCTTATGTTGATGTTTTGGTAGTTGCGGGAGGTATTGACCTCCAAGTGTAACCTTTGTACTTAGAATAAAATATTATGGGAGTAAGAGAACCATCAAACAGATGTGTGAAAAACCTAGAAGAGAAATCGACCTAATGAGAATAATAATAAATAAATAGAATGCCCTAGAAAGAGAAGTCGACCCCACCTGGAAAAGTCACTTGGACATGCTAGTGTAAATAAGGAGGCGCTTAGCTCATTTAGACACACTCACTCACCCAAGAAAATAGTGCACAAGTCTAGGGAGGAGCTGTGACAACAGTTAGGGTGCAAGTCTAAGGAGATGTAGTGGCAGCTAGGGCACAAGTCTTTCTAATATCTTCTTCTTGTGTGCTTATCTTGGTAAAGGTACACTTTATTGGTATTGTGTTGCTGCTGCAGCTGTGGTGTTTCTGGTTAGGGTTTATTTGTTCGTTCTAATGTGGAATTTTAAGAATCATTATACCTAAGAAAAGGTTATTGTTCTTGGGGGTGGCATATGTGGATGCCTATGGTTGGGTGACAATGATGTGACATTGTCTATGGTTACACATGCATATCAAAATTTTAACATGGTTTTAGAGCTGGTTTCCTTCGTAACAGTCTAACCATTGGAAGGAATATTTGCATTTCCCACCATTTTCAAGCTCGTTGAGAACCTATTGCACCCACCAAGAGGGTCACCTAAGTAGGGGGCATCTTTTCCTTGGATCAGATGTGAAAATTTCTGAAGTTGAAAAATTAGGGTTTTTTCATAAAATCCTAGGTCAAGGTGTTTGGCATTTAAAGGTTGAGTTGAAGTTGATTCTTTGGAAAAATGACTATCAGTACTAATCTTGATGAAAATCTTGAGGGTGCTGACAAATTTTGAGCATGGAAGTATAGAGTGTTTCTCATTCTAGAATAAAATGATCTAGAAGGTTTTATTGAAGAAGAAGTTGCAGAGCCATAGGGAGATGAAGCTAAGGCAAAGCACAAGAAAAATATGATTAAGGAAAAGATGATCATTGTAGATTCTATCAAGGATCACTTGATCCCACATGTCTCATCATTGAAGACCCCGGAAAAATGGTTTGATGCCTTATCCCGATTGTATGAAGGAAATAATATCAACCGAAAGATGACCTTGAGGACACAACTAAAGAATGTGAAGATGTAGAATTCAGAAACCATTCAATCTTACTTTACAAGGGTGTCTAAAATCAAAGAACAACTTGAAGCTATTGGAGACACAGTTGAAAAAACAGAGCTAGTAATGACTACATTGAATGGTCTCCCAAAATCTTGGGCATCATTTATTCATGGAATTTGTTCTAGAAGAAAGCTAACGAAGTTTAGCAGGCTGTGGGAATATTCCACTCAAGAAGAATCTAGACTAGTGTAATGTTCATGACTTGGATAGTCTAGGAAACACTGCTAATGTGTGTGTAGGATCAATGGTTTACAACATATAAATGATCATACAAATAATAAATGCGACAAAGGACTGCAAAGTTTGTATTATGATATCTTTGTGGATTACAAAATGGTTGAATGCGGCTGAATAAACTGATAATACTCGACTAGATCAACATACAAAGGATCTTATCCTGAATACAAATAAGGAACTAAAATATAATACCCATAATATGGGAGCACTACAGAATCAATGGATGCGCTAGGACTATGGTAGCTCTGACGGTAACTATTGGAAATCTGGAAATTTTTCCCTGGGAGCTATACTTCTTGAAATGGCTTGAAAACTGTCCCCAATGATGTGCCCTGCTCTAGTCCTCAGTACTGGTATCTGTCGAACCCCTCTGATGATGAATATGGACCCAGGATGGATACCCCTGGGGGAATGCGCTCCTCTTCTTCTAGCAAAATGCATCCTAGTGATTCCACCATCAAAATCAAATGAGGTATGTCTCAAAACGACTGCCTTGGTCTACATGGAAATGGGTCAGAAGGGTTTCCCTGAATCTAGTCTAATGCTCGCTCTGGAACCCCAAATGTGCCCGCCAAAAGTGCCACACGTCCAAGCCTGGAAAATGCATCCTAGTTGATTCCTTCGTCATAATATGATGAGGAACCAGGAAAAATATGTGCCTTTCCCTCCTCTCAAATTGGTCGGAGGGAAATCTCGAAATTCTCCCTGGATGGGATAAGTCGACTAAAAACCCTCTTAGAAGCTGTGCCCTCACTCTGGATGAATGCGCCCTTGCTGCTGAACACTGTGTAACTACTGTTAAAGAATGATGGAAGACCTGAATGATATTCTTGGTGACTAGGGTGTGTCTCTCAACACCGAAATCATCCACTGGTGTCTTCCTCCTAGAATCCACTGAACTATCTCTCCTGAGATGCACCTCTTCTCCTCAATGACAAGTCATAATCTACATAATAATGAATTAGGTTGTTGAACCTTCTCTTATAGATTTTATAAACCCTAATTCACTGCTGAAACCCTAATTTGTTGTTGACCTTTTCCCTCTAAGTGAATTTTACTTTATTTTATTATTCCTTGATTAAATCACTTAATCAATTAATTAATTAACCATTTTACCTCTAAAAAGTGATTTATCCATCCTTATGGCTTCTCCAGCCACTGAAAGTCACTTATCATCATCTTATCCTGTAGTGCTCTTCTTCCCGATTTCGATGAGATATTACACTAAGAGGTTTCTCCAAGTAATATGCCCATTATGACCTTCTTAGTGAATTTAATTAAGATATGACCCATAATAACTCAGAATTACGAAAATAGTCAGAATGCAACGAAACCAAAGACAAGCTGTGTGGAATGGATCCTGATGATGAACAATGAAAGTCGAGCCCAATAAACCCCTCAATATCTTCTGAACTCTCTGTCACCCCTATCTAGATACTCTGGTAGGCATAACACTCTGTAAAATTATAATGTCCCAAAATGGGGACATTACAGTCCTCCCTGCTGGAATATTTCTTGTCCTCAAGCAATAACTGAATCCAACTACATATGATACCGGGGTCCCATATCCACCTGTGTGAAACAAGGTAGACTTCCCTCAAGATGCGGCCTCTCCAAGTGCTCACCATGTATGACACCCACATGCTCCTGATGAGTAGAATGATTAATGGCCAAAGAATCTCAGTCAACTCCCCGATAAACCACTCTACTCGAAACTCAACTCCATCTAATGATGAACTACTAAGCACTCTAATCCCTGGATGCCATATTAGAATGTGAATTGCAATGCCCTGTGGAGTATAGTTATGTAACATATCAACACCATGAGTCTCCTGCAAATAACACATGGCCTCAACTCAAAATAGGTCTATCCTACCAAACCATACCAAACTCATCACAACCCCCACCGACTGAACATGATGCTACCATAGTGAGGTACTACAAGACCTCAATGAATCACCATCCAGTGACATGCTCTCCCTAATATTGAAACTCAATGGAAAATCAAAGTGACTCCCCCCTACAAATGTTCGCACGTCTCCATTAGTCAATGAAATGCCAGGCCCTATAATCCCAGGGTCCCATGCCAGTCTTTGACATGGACCATCACATCGATGCTGCTCTACTCTGATCATGACTGTCTGCTCAAAGTATCCATACTAGACCCTCCACGCATGGATCCTCATAATATGAAATGAACTATCGACCCAATGGACTCCCAGATCCCATGTCAAATTTGGAAGTTCATCACTTCCAATCCCCACTAACTGCTGATGTGCCCTACTGGTAACTGTTGAAATCCCTCTACCCTCATCCCAATGAGAGTCTGAATATGTAGGAACCTCTAAGATATCCTTTGTCCCATGGCCTAGGATACTCTCCATCACGTCTGGGACCTCAACTGTCTGCCCCTGATGATCCACCCCTATCCTGTTATATGCAATCAAGACACTCTTGTCAAGTGGTCTCAGCCTACCAACTCTCCATGTCCCTTGCCACTGTTTAGCTCCCCCTATGTTGTTGTCAATGATAAATGTCTCATGAAAGGATATCATAAATATCTGCAACCAACTGTGGGACTGGAAAGTATCATATTCTTTGGTCAATCCCCACGATTGGACCAAAAGCTCATCCACTAGCACCCATGGTGAATAATCACCTAAGCTCCAACTATCGGGTACAACAATAGATAAATCCACAAATTGCTGGTCAATCACTCTCCCTCCATCATCACTTAGATAGTTGTTGTTATTGTGAAGGTGATCTCCCAGAACTATGTGTTTGTGTAAGGGAGGGGAATCTCCATGCTCCACTAAGTGTGTCTCCTCCTTGCCATCCAATTTGTCCCCATGAATCCCACTATACATCTCTCTCATCATCATATGTCTAAGGTGTACTTCCGGATCAACCTCTGTGTGGATATCAACCAATCCTGGAACACAAATGAAAGTGTCCTTGTAACTGCCTCTCGCTCTGGAATCCCCATGTGTATGTGTATGACCGATTGTCTCATAACTACCCATGAATGGTGGCCCCTGTGACACCCATATATCCTCCAACAATCTAACTGAAGAACATATTTGACTCTCTGCCGAGATAGATATAGTGTATCTCTGACCAATCTCCTCAAGGAGCTCATCTAATCTGGACTCTGATTCCTGAAGGGTTATCTGTGTGCCTTCCAAGAATCCTCATGTGCTCACCAAATCATGATTGAGTCGGTCCACCTCAAGCTCTTGCTCCCTCAGTGCCCTGTGATACATATTGCCAATATCCAATAGGTAATCTCTATCCATCAATAATTGTTGGTAGTCAACCCTCATCATATTCACTCTCTCCATGAGTGTATGGAAGTCATCAATGGCCAGTCCCCTATCTGAACTATCATGTGACATCGAGGCCCTCCAAAAATAACTTGCCACTAATGCATGTGTATCATCAATGTATTGAGTGGCTGCCATGATCATGTCCTCACCGACTCTCAATTGTCCCGTCAAGTGACGTGACTCCTGATCACAGTCCCGCTGAGGTTATCCCTCATGCCCCTTATTTCTAGTGTCAACAATCAAATCCCGAACAACAAACTCCTCAAAAGATAAGGCACTGAACTTCCCACTGTCCACTATGCTACCGAGTCCTCTTGAATGCCACTACACACCATCACCAACTACTACCCCCATATGAATCGCAATGTATCCTGTATGGGTAGATGTATCCTCTTGTGCACTCACCCTACTAATATCATTTTCACCTAGATCCCATATAGATGTGTCCAGACATGAGCTATGGTCATCCCATCCAATAAGGAGTGCATCCTCATTACTGTAGATCGATCCTGGAACTAACTGTCCCAACAAGCTGTCGATCTCCACAACTTGATCCATCAATGGAATCTCCAAGAGTGGTGACTCACTCTCCTCATATTGATAGGTATGTGTAAGGTCAACTATCTCCAAGCCATACCTCTCCTCATGGGTCTGTAGATCCATATGTCCCTTGTGTACAATCCCCACACAAGGCTCCTCTACCATATCAGGAATGCCACTGATATCCTCTTGTGTCATGGCTAGCATAGGTGACTGAGAATATGAAAAATGTGGCTCGCTCATCATAGGAAGCTCATCATCCTCCATACATGACTTCCTGAAAGCCATGTATACACCCATAGGTAGGTCATCCAACCTCCTAACCTCATCATGTCTAAGTGCCAATACATATGAATCCTCACAAGTGTCACCACTATG
Organism: Picea sitchensis; assembly: GCA_010110895.2. Classification (NCBI taxonomy): domain Eukaryota; kingdom Viridiplantae; phylum Streptophyta; class Pinopsida; order Pinales; family Pinaceae; genus Picea; species Picea sitchensis. Next base: position 11,398 of record SNQJ01S0179969.1, on the reverse strand, counting down.
CTGAAGTGTTGAATCCTCAGCATTGCCTGATGGGGAAGATGAAGGACATGCACTATCATCCTGTCCATCCAACTGTCCCTAAAATGTGCAAGAGTCACTAGCCTCCGTCTTGGTCATCTTGTTGAGCTCGTAGTACATGTCTAGCTTTTGTACCCCATCTTTGGCACTGCATTTGGATGATCCATCAAAATAAGGTATGGTGAGTTTACCATCTTTCCGAATGAAATCTATGTTATGCACTTATTCTTGTTGTTGTCGTCCTCTCTGAGGTTCTTTGGGATGGTTCATGCCCCTAAGTCCACAATACTTGACCAATGTCATGTCATAATGGAAGTCATGACCCAATGCTACATACTCCCTCTTGTACTCTTCAATGTCTTCTGCCTGACTGGGCAACCTCTGTGCTATCGACTGTTGTACTGCTGCTGGTGGTGCCCTCTTAAAAATAGGGAACCATGGTCTAGGATTCCTACTCAAAGATGTGTATGTGTGAGTAGGTATTCGGGGTCTACTTCCTGCCCCTGAGTTCCCCTATGCTGCATGTGGGGATGGTGTGCTCGGGGTGTCCACTATAACTAATCTATTAGCCAACTGTGCCAAAGACTGCATCATGGTCTACTGACTGACTATGAAATTGTTGATTACCTACATGAAGGATGCCTCTGGGTCCATGGGTGCCTTACCAGTGCCCTCTAGCCTCTCATATCTGTCTCCCCACATCCTCTCTGCCTTCTGAGTCAACCGTTGAACTCATCGACTTTAGTCACAGGCTGGTAGGACTAAAGCTTTGATACCACTGTAATGTTCCTGAATTGGCTAGTCTAGGAAACACTGCTAATGTGTGTGTAGGATAAACGGTTTACAACATATAAATGATCATACAAATAATAAATGCGACAAAGGACTGCAAAGTTTGTAGTATGATATCTCCGTGGATTACAAAATGGTCGAATGTGGCTGAATAAACTGAAAATACTCGACTAGATCAACATACAAAGGATCTTAGCCATAATACAAATAAGCAACTAAAAGATAATACCCAGAATATGGGAGCACTGTAGAATCAATGGATGCACTAGGACTATGGCAGCTCTGACGATAACTGTTTGAAGTCTAGAAAGTTTTCCCTGGGAGCTATACTTCTTGGAATAGCCTGGAAACTGTCCCCAATGATGCGCCATGCTCTAGTCCTCAGCACTAGTATCTGTCAGACCCCTCTGCTGATGAATTTGGACCCCAGATGGATACCCCTGGGGGAATGCGCCCCTCTTCTTTTGGAAAAATGCATCCTAGTGATTCCACCATTGTAATTGGATGATATATGTTTCAAAACGACCACCTTGGTATACTAGGAAATGGGTCGGAAGGGTTCCCCTGAATCTAGTCTGATGCTCACTCTGGAACCCCAAATGTGCCCGCCAAAAGTGCCGCATGTCCAAGTCTATAAAATGTGTCCCAGTTGATTCCTCTGTCGGAATATGATGAGGAACTATGAAAAATATGTGTCTTTCCCTCCTCTCAAATGGGTTGGAGGGAAATCTTGGAATTCTCCCTGGATGGGATAAGTCGACTAAAAACCCTCTTAGAAGCTGCGCCCTCACTCTGGATGAATGCGCCCTTACTGCTAAACACTGTGTAACTGCTGCTGAAGAATGATGGAAGACCTGAATGATCTTCCTGGTGACTAGGGTGTGTCTCTCATCATTGAAATCAGCCACCGGTGTCTTCCTCCTGGAATCCATTGAACTATCTCTCCTGAGATGCGCCTCTTCTCCTCAATGACAAGTCATAATTTGCATAATAATGAATTAGGTCGCTGACCCTTCACTTATAGCTTGTCTAAACTGTAATTCACTGTTGAAACCCTAGTTTGTTGTTGACATTTTCCCTCCAAGCGACTTTTACTTTATTTTATTATTTCTTGATTAAATAACTTAATTAATTAATTAATTAACCATTTTACCTCTAAAAAGTGATTTATCCATCCTTATGGCTTCTCCAGCCACTGAAAGTCACTTCTCATCATCTTACCCTATAGTTCTCTTCTTCCCGATTCCGCTGAGCTATTATACTAAGAGTTTTCTCCAAGTAATATGCCCATTATGACCTTCTTAGTGAATTTAATTAAGATATGACCCATAATAACTCAAAATTACGAAAATCGTCAGAATGCAACATAACCAAAGGCAAGCTATGTGGAATGGATCTTGATGATGAACGATGCAAGTTGGGCCCAATAAAACCCCTCAATATCTCCCGAACTCTTTGTCACCCCTATCTGGCTACTATGGTAGGCATATCACTCTGTAAAATTATAATGTCCCAAAATGGGGACATTACAACTGGCAACAAGAGAAGAGAAGTTGGGCAATGATGATCAAGCTCTTGCAGTACATGCAAGAAAAGGAAAGAGCAGGAAAGAGGATCACCCCCCCAAGAAGTTTCAAAGGTCATGAAAGTATCAAAAGGATTATTGTAGCTACAAATGCTACTGCTACCAGAAGATGGGACACATTCCAAGAAATTGTCCTCTCAAGAAAGAGAAGGCTAGAAAAGGACAAAATAAGAGACATCATGCTCATGTCGTAGAGGATGATGAACCTACTCAGAAAAGAACAAAATATTCTGATTCAAGTGAATAACATGTATTGATATCAACTCTTATAGGAATCGTCACTCATGGAAGTGACACATGGCTTGTTGATAGTGGTGCTTCTAAGCACATGATCGGTTACAAATATTCTCTCTCAAATCTGGTTCAGAAATATTCACCTCATAAGGTGAAGCTCAGTGATGACTATCAATATCCCATCAAAGGAGTAGGAAAAACCTCCTACAAGTTAGATTTTGGAAAACCCTTGAAGATAAAGGATGTCTTGTATGTACCCTGTTTGAAGAAAAATCTCCTTTCCATCTCAATGTTGGAAGAGAAAGGATTATGAGTCGCTTTTATTGATGGTGAAGTTGTCATGTGGCAAAGAGGAAAGACTCTTGATGATGCTATTGTGATTGGTGTCCAAGAAGGAGGTCTATACAAGTTAAAGGGAGACTCAGATTCAACATTAGTACACAACACAGTAAATCCAAGTGAGATATGGCATAAAAGGTTCACTCACTTACACTACAAAGCATTACCTATCATAAGAAAGATGGTAACAGGTTTGCCAGAGATTTGGGTGGATCATGAAGGAACATTCAAAGGATGCGCACACGGCAAGAACGTGAAGAATCCATTTCCAAGCAGTGACAACAAATACAAAGGAGTTTTGGACATCGTACATTCAGACGTGTGTGGACCAATGCCAACCACTTCACTTAGCGTGTATGTATATTATTTTTTATTTATTGATGATTTCTCACGTAATACTTGGATTTATTTCTTGAAATAAAAAGGTGAAGTATTTAACAAGTTGAAATAATTAAAATCTCTTGTAGAAAGTATTCCTTAAAGGAGTATAAATATTTTGAGGTCAGATAATGGAGGAGAGTTCACCTCAGATGACTTCAAAAAATTCTATAGAGAAGTTGGGATTAAGAGGGAGCTCTCTACTCCCTACAATTCTTAGCAGAATGGTGCAACAAAAAGAAAGAACCGTACAATAATGGAGGTAGTAAAGGCCATGATTCATGATCAATACTTTCCTATGCACCTATGGAAAGAAGCAACCAAGACTGTTGTCTATGTGCAGAACAAAAGTCCTCACCTTGCACTTGAGAAAAAGACACTAGAAGAAATGTTTACAGGAGAAAATACATAGGTCAGCCACCTACATATATTTGGTTTTCCAATGTATGTGCATGTTCCCAAAGATAATAGATCAAATTTGGATCCTTCAGGAAAGAAGGGTGTATTTGTTGGATATAGTGAAACATCGAAGGCACAGAGAGTCTACATCCATTGTTATAAACATATCAAGATTAGCAGAGTTGTTACCTTCGATGAGGATGCAACCTTCAATAGATCAAAGCAACATCATATAGATGAGATCCATGATGAGGAGCCTACAACTCCTAGAGTTGTAGACTCAAATGATGGTAATGATGTTGTGCCAGAGGAGCATGTTCCATAGGACCATGACATGATAGAACCATAGAGACCCGCAGAAACAATTACAAAGAAAAGAAGACTAGCTTGGGCTTGTGAGATTATTCAAGATGCCGAGAAGTATGGTGCTCCAAATGGATCTTTCATAGAAAGAAAGAAACCTCGACCACATTCCAATTATGTGGCATTGTTATGTGATATCATTGATGCCGAGCCTACCTGTTATGAAGAGGAAAAAAAAATAAAGTATGGAAGGATGCCATGATTGAGGAATACCAGTCCATCATTAAAAATGATGTCTGGGATGTGATTTTGAGACCGAAAGAGAAATCAATTGTGAGTTCCAAATGGATTTACAAGAGAAAACACTCAGCAGATGGGAGCATCGAGAAATACAAGGAAAGGTTCGTGGCTCGTGGATTCTCCTAGAAAGAAGGAATAGATTATGAGGAGACATTTTATCCTATGGCAAGGTACAATTCGATTAGAGCTATACTTGCAATAACTACAATGATGAAATGGAAGGTACATCAGATGGATGTGAAGACAACCTTCCTGAATGGTGTAGTGGAAGAAGAAGTGTACATGGAGAAACCACAAGGATTCAAGACACATGACAAATAAACTCATGTGTGCAGATTGAAGAAAGCCTTGTATGGGTTGAAACAAGCACCCAGGGCATGGTATGGTAGAATTGACAATTTTCTGATGAGCTTGGGCTTTACCAAGAGTAAAGAAGATCCTGATATTTACTACAAGGTTGAGGATAGTGGACCAATGATATTACTGTTATATGTGGATGACCTGTTTCTAACAAGGGACAAGAAGCTCATCACAAAGTGCAAGAGAAATATTCCATTTGAGTTCGAGATGAAATACTTGGGTATGATGCATTACTTTTTGGGTATAGAGGTGTGGCAGAAACCGGATGAGATTTTCCTGTTCTAAGGAAAATATGAAGTAGAAATCCTGAAGAGATTTGATATGATGGATTGTAAATCCATGCCCACATCAATGGTGATGAACCTTAAGTTATTGAGTGATACTTCTTCATATATAATGGATTTCACCATGTACATGCAGATGATTGGTTTGTTGATGTATTTGACGAACACTAGACTAGATATATGCTTTGCGGTGAACACTTTGAGTCAGTATATGGTTGAACCAAGACATGTTCACTTGGTTGTGGCAAATCATGTGTTGAGGTACCTAAAAGGTATAGTTGATTATGGACTCAAATATGTTTCTGATCGTGAGATAATCCTACAAGGCTATACTGATTCAAATTAGGCCGGTAGTGTCGCAGACTAGAAAAGTACATCTAGATGTTGCTTCAGTGTGGGATAAACTATGATCTCATGGTTTAGTAGGAAGCAAACTAGTGTGGCGCTTAGTACGACCGAGGCAGAGTATATAACAATGTGCTTAGCTAGCAACGAAGCAGTGTGGCTTTGGAAGATGCTTGCACAATTGTTTGATATCAAGTTATAGGAAACTTGTATCTGGTGCGACAACCAGAGTTGTGTGAAGTTGTCAGAGAAACTGATGTTTCATGACAAGTCCAAGCATATAGAGATCAGGTACCATTATATCAAAAATATGGTGTAGAAGGGAGCAATGAAGCTCTAGTATGTCCCTATAGATGAGTATATAACAAATGTTTTGACCAAGCCTCTATCAAGGGAAAAGTTTGAATACTTTAGGGGAAAGCTTGGCATGTTACAAAAGGACATCCCTCGTAAGAAAGAGTGATGAGTCACATTGTGATTATTGGGGTAGTATCTTGCAGAGTGTGGAAGTAGTGGGTGGTCATTTATAGGCACATTACTGACTATTGCACTTGTCAACATGACCTCGCACAAGGTCAACAAATACCAAGCCTTTGGGGTTGGTGAGTTTCCAAACTTTTCAAGATGGAGGGCCAACCTATGTGGTTGGATCTATTTTCTAACCTTGGGATAGATGGGTAGTGTGTGCGCACTACATATCCTAACCCTCGTGGTTATATGCCCAATCATTGTGGGTTGGATTCCTAATATGCCAACTAGAAGAACTAGCTCTAGGGATAGTTGCTAAATTCTGTGTGATTTGGCGAGTTGCAGTTGCCCAAAATCTATTCAGATTGGGTAGTGGTGTAGTTCTGTGTAAACTAGCTTGACTGCATATTCTAGATTCCGTGTGAGATGGATGGTTTCCTAGTTCAGTGTGAGCTAGATGCCTAGTTTCGTGTGAGCTAGATGCCTAGTTCCGTGTGAGCTAGATGCCTAGTTCCGTGTGAGCTAGATGCCTAGTTTCGTGTGAGCTAGATGAAAGCCTTGTAATGACATAAGGTCCAAGAAAATGATGAGGCTGTGCCCACTAGAGAGATTCTACATGTGTTGATAAGGCTCCAAATGCATGACTGTGACATGACCATCAGATAATCTATGTGTGTGACTATGACATAGTCTATGTGGCTATGATGGTGATACTTGTGACATGATCTGTTTGATCATGAGATAGCTTGTGTGTCTATGGTGATGCTACATGTAGACTAGTATTCAAGACCATGTGAGTCTTTCCCATACCATGTGAGATGGATGTATGTGTTTGATACCATTACATGAAGAACATATTAGTTAATACCTCCCTAGCTAAGAGGGATTGTTGATGTTTTGGTAGTTGCGGGAGGTATTAACCTCCAAGTGTAACCTTTGTACTTAGAATAAAATATTTTTGGAGTAAGAGAACCATCAAACAGATGTGTGAAAACCCTAGAAGAGAAGTCAGACCAAGGAGAATAATAATAAAGAAATATAATGCCCTAGAAAGAGAAGTCGACCCCACCTGGAAAAGTCACTTGGACATGCTAGTATAAATAAAGAGGCCTAACTCATTTAGACACACTCACTCACCCAAGAAAAAAGTGCACAAGTATAAGGAGGAACTGTGGAAGCATTTAGGGTGCAAGTCTTTCTGGTATCTTCTTCTTGTGTGCTTCTCTTGGTAAAGGTACACTTTATTGGTATTTTTCTATTGTTGTAGCTGTGGTGTTTCTGGTTAGGGTTTATCTATTGGTTCTAGTGTGGACTTGTCAGAATAATTCTACCTATGAAAAGGTAATTGTGCTTAGGGTGGCATATGTGGATGCCTATGGTTGGGTGACAATGATGTGACATTGTCTATGGTTAAATGAGAATATCAAAATTTCAACACCTTCTTCATGCCAAGTAGCTTCAACATCTACAACAATGAATTATAGTGAGTTCCTACCATACTTCTTTTTGTCTTTTCCAACATTAGGTTTTTGTTCACAAGACATAATGCCATTTTTCCAACAACAGGGATTCTCCCCCAAGGAAGGTCCCAATTAGACCTAGCACTGTTTGAAATAGGGAACCCATCGAATTTTGTCCTAGCAAGATTTAATGGTTTGGATTTTACAAATGGTGGTTCCATTCACCTTCTAATTTCTAATTTGTTATGTTGAATAAACAAAATATTTTATATGAAAATGCAAATAATTCTAAATGCCTAGCTATGAGCTAATATCTGTGAGTTTTGAACACATAACTAATTGCACTTGTACAATTGCTTTCAACAAACAATTATTGAGTAAATAATGCAGAAATATAAATAACCAGTTATTAATAAAGAACAATATGTACTTAAACAAATGGCTACCATTCCATATTCACATGATATAGTCAAATAGCTAAGAGATAAGTAGAAATAATATTGCATAATAAATTAGAGAAAAATATACACATTAAGAAGCATTTCCACAACAATTATCAGACAATAGTAAGAAACACAACAAATTCCATGTGCATTACAACATTAGAATCATAGTTTTTCCCTCAACAACTTGGCCAACAATGACTTCTCCTCATTATTTCTCTAAGAAGTTTACAAAATTCCACAAGCCAAAGCTTGTTCTCATCATTCAAGGTTAAATTTATAGATTTCTTCAAACGTAATTTCTCCCCTCATGATATTCTTGGCCTTATGATTTCCAAAACAAAAAATTCCTATATTTCTTTCTAAAAACTAAATTCTTCCCTTAGCTTTATCCTAGAAATATTGAGTTCAAAATTCATAAGCTAAAAATAACCCAATAGATCGAGGAAAAGTCAATTGTTCAAAGGCCACCTCATACACGATTAAATCTCAGGATATAGACTCTAATCCACTTTGCAAGGTAATGAATTGAGTAAGTTAATTTTTTTGAAGGAATTGAAATATACTCATTCAACTTTGCCTTAGTAACATTTGAAGTTGTTTCTATGACTGCTTTCTCCACCTTGATATTATCTTCTGGATATTCCATGCACTTCTCTATTGCTCTAGGTACACTTGCTTCACCAAGCAAAGAAAGTTGAAATCTTTGGATCACTCTCTCAACGACTTTGAATATGTGGTGGCATTTGCTAAAATTTCCTTCAATACTATTCTCCATCTTGATGCAAGCTAACTTCCAATTTCCCAATGCCACAAGAGTACAATTAATCCCTTTCTATTCATTTTGTGTATATCTTCAAAAACTTCCCCTTCATTCTCTTTCCATTTTCTTACTTTGTCAAAATTGATCTAAGCTCTCCCTTGCTACTCCTTCTTCACCTTTACCTTATTGGAAAAAGTGAGAATTTGTAAAGAATAATCTTACAAGTCTTGCAATCCATTAAATAACAACCTCTAAGCTATGTTTAGTTCATCCTACATTTCTAAAGAACATTATTTGAACTTGATCACACTGGCTATCTAAGCTTTTGTAGAGCCTAGTTATTTTCAAGGCTTAAACTAATTAAATTTTTTCTAAAATCTCCTACTTTAATGACTAAAATTTAGTTTAGAATTTATTTCATGATTTTCTTATACTTGGAATAAACTGGGAATAGATAGTAACAACATAATAATATCAACAACAAAAACATAATAATGATAACAACAACAAAATACATACCTCCACTTATAGGTTGGTTTATCTAGTCCATTTTCTGTTTGATCCTATTCTTGTTCTTGCCCGGACTGAATATTAACCTCCCAACCAACTAGGAACAACCTCTCCGACTCCCTAGATCCAGGAATCCTTGTGGTTTCCTGGCCCCCGAGCCCAAAATTCCTAGCAACAACAGTGCCCTATGAGAGATTCCCAAAACCTTATCGCCCCATTAATTCCCCAACAACCTTATTCCCCCATTAGTTACTTCACCCACCTTGTTAATAATAAAATAATAAAAGACTCATTAATATATTTTAATAATTAATAAAATTTAAATTAAAAAAATATGATAAAATTAATCAATTTGGATTGTTACATACACCCACCCTTCAAGAAACTTCGTCCCGAAGTTATGGTCATTCTCAATATAAGGAAAAATTTATGAAACAACTTCTACATGTCTTCTATGATATAAAACCTTGTGTTATACTAGTCCCATTGGATCTTTACTTGATTAAAACATTTTGAGTCATATTAATACGTTTATTGTGACTACCCCTTATTTAGCTATCACCTTACTATGTCCCAAATCTATTTTGTTACTACTTTTAATAAATAAAAAGACACACTTCTCTTATAGATTTATTCTTCCTAAATTCCACACAGGACACCCATAGTTAATGTGTAGTCTACTAGCTTGACTTCTAGTTAGAACCTTATCTTATCATCGATTCTCTAGTTAAGTGAATCTTATATTGAGTTAGATATAAATTTCATTGATTCATACATACAATCCCACCTGAGATATCTTGATCATTATAAACAATCATTATTGTTTTTTTTATTATCACTCTAGCTTCACAATACACAAGCCATCACTTATGAGATTGACACAAAAATGTTTTCTAGTATTACAAACATGGACTAAGATATTTCTAATCGATTGTCATTTGATGTCGTTAGTCCCTCATTGAGATTATTATTATTATTATTATTATTATTATTAAATAAAGAGTTTTATTTTTTTTTATTTTTTATTATTATAGGGAAAAAAATTTCTTAGAGACCAAGTAGTTGCTTGATTGATTAATGCATTTCAAGGTGTGAGCTCCCATTTATATACCTCACCCCTCCACGACACTCCATTGGAATTTCTACTACCAAATAAATTTATGGGTGAAAGTGTTGGCCTTTTCCCAAGGGGTATCCCTTTTTCTCAAAGTGTTATTTCATCCATTTTTCTTAGTCAAGTAGCGTTATCTAAGGTACGTGTCACTTATTATACTAGAGTTATCAATCCTTCATAAGATACACATTAACTCCACTACTTTAGTACGATTAATTCGACTCAACAATTAAACATGATTTGACCTAACATCACATTGGTTGATAGAAACTGGTCGATATACCCCATCACACATTATGATATAAATAAAATAAGGTCATGATATTTCATTTATCATTCCAAACTCAAGTTCTAGGTTCAGAACATAGGCCCACTTACAGTATACCATATGACCACACTAACCTAGGTAATTGATAAAAAAAAACAATCCATAACTGCTATAGTGGTAGACTTGGCACTACACCCTCTCTAGGGTCAAGACTTTCCCACTCACACTTAGTGTAGAAGAAACCCAAGTGCATAAGATATGCTCATAACCTAGAAAAACTTTCAATGAAACACCACACCAAATTCTCCATTAACTATGTAATCTTTTCTAGCCAATGATAAAGTGTTACATGACCCTCCCTCTATGGAGAATAAGTATAACCAGAAAAGTCATAGATATTCTCATACACAAAACATATAATACACAAGAATTAAGAGTAGAACACATCATTAGTTGTTTATGATAATCATAAATATTTTTGAGAACTTAAAATTCGTTGGCCTCCTCATGAAACCAACCTCTTGCTAACTTGTAAGTGGTAAATGCCTTTCTTCTAACATCGATGTATCCTTCACTCTTAGCATTACTAAGGTTAGATTCTCCCTTACAATCACTAGAAACCATGCTTTTGACTATGTTTTCATTTGAAATCAAGTTTACTAAAAGCCTTCCACTTACAAAGTGAAGAATGACCCCTAAGTCATACACCATGTAATGTTTCCCATGTCAATCAATTATTTTCTAAGTTACAAGATTTGGTTCAACACGATCACCCTTAACCTTAAAACATATCAAGTTGCACTTTAATTATAATCTACACTTCAACGTCTCTATTCCACACTCTAATAATTAGATTCCACATTCTAACTTGAAATGGTTACATAACACTACGCTTGTTGTCTTACCCACAATGTCATGTACTTTTATAATGCTTTGAATGCATTAACATTCCTCATGGTACCCACTCTTATGGTGACTTAGGTTGAATATCATTATTATTATTTTATCTTCATAACTCAATAAAGTAAAAGTTTG
>SNQJ01S0179968.1:0-19461 GCA_010110895.2 Picea sitchensis | reverse complement strand
ACTACAACCTATTGTGTGAAAATTCTAGAGATATCACATCTCCTCTAATTCCCCTTTAACATAACTAGGCTAGGAATACCAATAGTGAAAATACTTGACCATGACGAGGTACACCAACAAAGTGACCTTCACAACACCTCCACCCAATCCTCTTCAGAACAAGATCATTAACTATTACCTTTCTTTTCTCAAAAACCCATTTCGGATTCTCGGTGTATCAAAATGTAGTGCCTCAGTCTGTCATTGATTTGAGCAGTGCCTAGGCGTTCATCTAGTTCTTCAACTTCCCCTCATCGTCTCATCATCAAACAACTATGGATTTGGTGAGTAGTCGAAATCATTAGTTAGTTCTCAACAACATCATGCTTGGTTTATATATCCCAACAAGATCAATCACATTCCTCCTTAAACACTGGTGGAGGGATCACAACAAGCAATAAGGCTAACTTACAAGGCTTCCAATCAACATTGTCATGCATGCAGAACATTCTCACAAGACTATCCAATAGAGATCATGACAACATTCAATCTGTTAGTGAATCAACATGAATAAAGAGGAGAATTGTATGTGTATAGTTGATGGTGCACATCTGTATGAAGTCCTCAAGCATCTGTTCAAATGTTGCCACATCCAATCATCAATGCAACTACAATCAATCTTGGTAGTTGGACTCTAGTCCAAGATTTTGCCTCTTATGCCTCATTTGCAAATATTTGTAAGCACCATTGCAACCATACCAAGAATTTTGACTCTTGGATGAATTACCCTTGTCTCTATGATGAGGGTGTCAAGATAACAAAGATTCATGTTCTTGCTAAACATAAGGTGTAGGATGTGATCACTGCTCAACCGAAGGTGTAGGGTGTCCTTGCAAATTGATAGAACTAAAATTTGAAGTAATTATCTTCACTTCTATGATACCATCATCAACCAAATCATTAATGGGTGTAGGTTGTGCTCTTTGCAACTCAGTGGAATGACCTTCAACAACGAACAAAACAACATGTATAGAATAACCTCCCTGCAAATCAATGGTAAAATGACCTTCATTTGGTAATGGAGTCTCACCATATCCAAACCTGCTTCCAAGGGTCTCATCTCAGGATCTATTGGAACGCCAATACCCTATCCACTCTTCCCAAGTCCTCCACTTGTATATCTCATTTGGGACAACAACTAGGACCCGATGCCTTTATTATGTTTCTCAACTTCAAGGAAACCAATTCATTAGTAGTAAATAAAGCATGAGAAGGTACATCATCAATGTCATCCTTCTTACAAACATCATCACTGCCAATGGTATCATTTGAAACATCTTGAGAAGAATCATTATCCATACGTTGTTGAGAAAGACATTTAACCTCTTCTTCCAAAGCATCAAGTAGCTCTTTCTCATTAGTGTAGCGATTCATAAGGTCTCGACAAGCCTCTACATTGAATTTGTCTAGCTTATTTGTGCTAAATATCCAACTCTCAATAAAATCATAATGCTTCCTAACAACAAAGGTTTTAAACTTATTGACATGATCTTTCAAATTACTTTTGGTGCTTCTTTACTCAACGACTTCTTGAATTAGGCCTTGGTTGAAGTCAAGGAAGTCTTTAAATGTCTTCTCCTTCTCATCCACCCAAGAAAGATCATATTCCATCTCAATTCCTAATACTTGTCAGATATACCCATGGTGTACAAGGATGGCACACGAAAATGTGAAGTCTCTATGAAATACTTGTTAAAAATACCCAAAAGTCTAACCAATACCCTCCCAACAAAATTGTTCTCCCTTTTAAACTTTAATGCCCAACTTAAAAAAAAAAACCTTTTAAAGGGTGATATTACACATGATAAACAATCAAAATCCACCATGAAAAGGGCTGGAACTTTTAACCAACTTAGCTATTAATTTTCCTTCTTTACTGTCTGCCTCAACCAAGATCTTTACAATATCAATAATCAACCAAGTTTCATTTTCAAATGTTATTTGAACAAATTTCCAGGTGAGCCCTATTATATGTTATTTATCTAAAAATATAAAAGAACCAAATCCAAATGCCCAAACTTGTGCGCGGTTTGGAAGGGGCATAGGGCAAGGTGTCAAAAACGTAGCATGGAAAACACCAAACTGGGAAACTGTATCTATGGTGGGTAGCGTATCACGGTGGCTCGTTATTTGTTTATCCCGACTCTCTTCTTTGACGTGGGTATCACTGGGATCCTCTTCAAGCTTTGCAGCGGGGCAACTCTATTCGACTTATCTCCTTCAATCCCTACCGCGGGGCAACTCTATTCGACTTATCTCCTTCAATCCCTACCGCTGTTCTCACTGGGATTCCCCCATTGCGGTTCGATTCCTCTAGGGTTTCTAGAAAACTCCAGGCCTGGCTTGTTCTGACAACACCATAATGCAACACTAAAATTCCTTTAATCTTGCTTTTCTAAGCTCAAAACAGTTAGGCTAGGGCACAATCATATCAAAGGTTGGTATACTAGAGTTGCACACGATGATTGGTCGTATTCAACTCAATTCTTGATCCAAAATTCGACCTCCAACTGATCAATTGCTCACTCCCAAATTGGTACCGCTTGCTTGGGCACACGATCTATGGAACTTGATTTGTAATGCACAAACGTATTACCGTGCATGCACTGAGTAAATGAACCACATGGGAATGGGCAGTGCTGGGCTTGATCGGTCACAACAATGCATAGGGGAAGGCATGCTTAGATCATGATGAAAGGGTTCACGCTTCAAGTAGACAAATTTTCATGGCATGATTTGTTATTCGCTTGAGCGCTTGAGCACTGCACTGAATGTTCTAGCACGCCCACGCTGCATAAGTAGATATGTGCTTGCACAAATAGCTTTGGGCATACATAGTTTCACAACAGTCCAACATATATGCTATTATGCACCAAATACCCCAAATAACATAAAAATAGAAAGAAAAAGTAACTCCATACCTTGGAAATGATAAAAGAGTGAATGAATATGAAATCTCTTCCAGGCAAACAATCTCATTTTAGAATATATCAAATGCACAAGTACTATAACTAGGTCTCCATGGTATATATAGGAGACAAAGAGGTACAATTACAATTAAAGGGCCTAGTCGACCATTAAGGACAACGACAATATATCAATAGCAATATAATGTCTCAAGACCTAGGGCTTAACATGCCTAGCCTCTTGAAACAATTGTTGCCTTCAATGCTTGATTTGTCTTGGATGCTTTTGATATGAAGAGTTCATCTTCCCATGTTGCATCTTCTATCGACAGGTTTTTTCCACTTGATGAGGTACTTAGTAATTGAATGATTCTGTACTTGCTTGATTTGTGTTTCAATGTTTGTTTTAGGTTCTAGATTGATTTTCCCCTCTTCATCAAGCTCTAGAAAAATAGTTTGAACTGGGATCTTGTCATCGATTACCTTCTTTAAGTAAGAAACATGGAAGATTGAATGTACATGTGAAGATTTTCAAACCATGCAGCTAATCCTCTGCAGTACCTTATAGAGACCGTAGTTCTTGGGTGCTAATTTATTGTTTTTCTTTTGTTGCTTGAGGGACCTCTGTTTGTATGTTTGCAACATCATAAATACTCAATTCCTCACTTCAAAGTTTCTTTCGCTGCAAGATATGCTTGTTGTTTCATCCTATTTTATGCTATAACCAAGAACTTGTCCTTCAATAGTTTTAGAACTTTTTGTTGGTGTTCTATGTGATCTTCCTTTGCTTTCTCTCTCAAGGGTGTCATGATGGATGGAGGATGATACCCATAGAGTGTCGTAAATGGGGACATTTTGGATGAAGTATGGAAGTGTTGTGAGCATGGAAGCATGGAAGTATGGGGTATTCCTTATCCCTAGTGGTTGTGAATATTTTTATGGAACATTTCGAGACTCTGGCCATAAAATCCTGGCATCTCAAACCAAAATGTTTGTTTCGATTTGTCGATGATACCTTTGTTTCTAGGTTTCATGGTCATTCCTCCCTCATCTTCTTTCTCAACCATCTTAATAACATTCCTCCCCATATTAAGTTTACGATGGAAATAGAAAAAAGATATTTCTCTTTCCTTTTTGGATGTTATTATTTCCCATCTTCCTGATGGTTCACTCACCCACCAAGTTTATAGGGAAAAGACACATACTGAACGATACCTTCATTCCCAATCCTATCATCATCCAACGCAAAATTTCGTTGTACTTAAAACTCTCATTTCTCGAGCGAGTTGAATCTCCGCTCCTCAATTCCTCGAACAAGAAAAGGCCCACCTGACAAAGGAATTTGTAGCCAATGGTTACTCTATCTCTCAAATCAACAAAGATTTCCACCCAACCCACAATCCTAATTATAAAAATTCCCTCCTCTCCACCACTGATCAAATTTCTAAAATTTTAGCCAAAAATAATATTAAAATTCTTTTCAAACCTTGTAAAACTCTTAAAAAGTTATTTCGATCTGCCAAGGATAAGTCGGACCCTATGCTTGGCCCAGGAGTTTACCAAATTCCTTGTTGGTTTTTGTAGCATCCAATATGTACTTACATAGAGGCTCGATGTATAGCCCATGGAAGTCGTCCTTGTAACCTCTAAGTAGACCATATGGAGTTCACTTTATGAGCTAAATAATTAAAGTGAATGTTATTTTGTTAATTAAGTTAAATGCCTAAGTTAATGGCATTAATAACTTTAGTGAGTGTTTGATTAAGTCATGACTGTTAGATCTAAAGTGAAGGTGAGATTAGATCTCAACCTTTGATCACTTTAGAGGTCTAGGGTATGATTTATTTGGTCAAATCTCAATGTAATAAAAGACAACCTAGGTGAGAGGAGAAGATACAATGATGGTACACAAAGAGTGAGTGAACACTCAGGTGTGTCGGGGCAGGGGCCGAGGAAAAGGTGCAGGGGGCAGCTAGGGAGATAACAACCAGGTAGGCTAGGCTATCAACTATAGTTTTATTTCCTCAGAAGGGCCATTATCCTAGGACGAGAGCCCTGATTTTATAGCAATAAAATCATCATAGAATTGGTTTTCCCGCGAGGGTTTTTCCAGGGGTGTTTACCCGAATCTCATGTGAAAATGTGTTTGCTTTTTGTTGTTTATGCTTCCGCTGAATTTTAATTGATAACCCAGCTGTGCAGTTGTTCAATAAAGGGATTTTATTAGGAATAATTGTCGGGTTCTAGGTTCAGGAGAAGAGTCAACATTCCATGCTTCTGTGGCAAATCATACATTGGCCAAACTAGCATATCATTTAAAGTCTGACTCAAAGAACATATTGGTAACACAACCCACAATCACATCTCTAAAGATGATATTTCCAAGAACTCTTTTAAATTTAAACACCTCATTTGTTTCGAACAAACAAATTTTTTGCATGAACGCCCTACTACACCTCACACATCATTTGGGAGGCTCTCAAAATTGAAAAACACCCAGATAATTTTAATCGAGAAGATGACTATAAACTAAGCCATTCTTGGAAACCTATTATTCATCGCCTCGAACATGAAACCTAATTTATTTATATTTTTCGTTTGTTTTTTCTGTTCTTCTCTATCCGTGGCCTTGTTAACATTGTTTAACCTTAAATTTTCCTCCCTATTAGCCCCTTGAAACCCTTTCCTTTCCTTTCCTTTCCTTATAATCTTTCTTTATTTTATATATTTCTTCTATTTTTAGTAGACCCTTTTGGGATCATTCTCCTCTACTTTAGGTTTCTTGAAAATATTTTTAGACTTATAATCATTTTCAATTTTATTTTTATTTAATTTTTAATCACTATCCTAACGACTAATTTTTAATCAACATCTTAATGACTAACTGATTAATTGAGTCATTATTCACTTTTTCAATTGACTTTCGTTCCTTTTTTCAACCATTATATTATTTCTCTCATCCTATTTATTTTTCATTTCGTGGCACTTTTTTCCCATACTTAAGTTCCATTTGTCCCCGATGATGGGTGGAGTGTCCACTCGAATATTGGATGTTTCAAAATTTCTTACACAATTTAATTACAAAAATCTTAGGCAACAAAACTTTGACTTAACCAATTATTTTACCCTTGAAATTTTGTCTTATTGAGCTGGAATGGCTTAATATTATTTAATGTATCTTTGAATATTAAGTTAAGAAGGTATACATATCTATTCATATATATTAGAAAACAAAGGACTATTAAAAGGGGTATTTAAGGTAAGTATTAATATCTATGATATAATGATTAAAATTATTATAAACAAGATTGTTGTTACATATTTTCAATATAAGGATAATATTTCGCAAACCATTATTTAAATATAATACTAGGGTATACAACCCTACGATTACAACCCTTATGCAAGTGACACAATTTTATGCATTTTGCAAAGGTTAAATTGTTTCACTTCATATGTAGTAGTGTACTTTGGAAGGTTAACATTGGGAAGGGAGTTACATATGGTATTAGAGCAGGGTTTTACATGCTAGAGCCTTGGACTCATATGTTTATAGCATGCATTATGTTTCCTATTTTATTTTAAAATAATTGAAAATTAAATTTATCAAATTTGAATTGTTTCCTTGTGTCAATTAGACATGGATAGAAGAGGAAAGGGAGGTAGGGTAGCTAGAGGTTGGGGTGCACATTCTCCATTGTAGCCTACACCTCCACTTTCTCCACCAAGAGATGATGAACATGTTCAAGAACAAGGACATGTGTTGATCGAAGAAGTGATAACCATAATGTGTTATTTCCAAAGGATTTCATATGGAGTGATGGAAAGATTGGAAAGGGAAGAGGGAGGAGTTCCAATACATGTAGAATGGTCACAAAATCCTGCAAGTACTCATGTTCATAGAGAGTTGGGAAAAGTAAAATTTCTAGAATTTTGAGACTCCACTGATGGACAACTAGCTGAAGCTTGGTTGGAGAACATGACAATGTGACATTAAGAGATTATAATTCTAATCTTAAATTGCATATGGGTATATTCTTGTTAAAGGGAACTGCTTTGATTTTGTGGAAGATTTTATTTCCATAGTTGGGGGTAGATGTATTTGAGCTCTCTTGGGAAGTATTTGAGGAGAGTTCAAGAGAACACTACCTCTCAAAGGAGTTCATTGAGAGATAGATAAATGAGTTTAACTCATTAAGTTAGAAAAATAGGTTGGTACCAGAATATGAGGCCATATTTATGTAGTTGCTGAGGTATGCACCACACCTGAACATAGAGAAGTTGCATGTTAACAACTTTGTTTATGGACTGAACTATAACATCAAATCAAAGGTTAGAAAACTGATGCCTTTCACTTTACACGATGTTGTACAATGGGATATTATAGCTAAGGAAGAACTCGTGGGGGTGGTTAGATGAGATCATTGAGACCTTTACGTTCATGTGTACAAAGATAGGTTTCTCAATCATCTAGTGCATTGAGGCTTATGATAGGACATAGGGATGCATCAAGGGGACATGTGATGAGTACTTCAATATGGTTGAAAAGGAGTTAGAGACTGTCATATAGACCACCAATGCAATAAACTAGACATACACAACATAGTAGCAAAACTATTTTTTCTCAATTTAGGAGTCAGAGTCAACCTCCTAGGAGGGGGTGTTGGACATGTCCAAGAATACATTTTCAAAGTGATTATTTCACTATACAAAGAGGAGCTCGCTAGGAGCAGAGGCAGACTATTGTAGGTGATCTAGGTAAAGCTCACATGACATTCTTTCAATATTTTTGATTTAGATTTATGTCTTTTATTCCTTTTTGAGTAGGAAATTGCTCAAGGACAAAAATATCATAGATGATTTTATTGGTAGAGCCGACATCGAAAACCAATATTCTTATAATCCAAAACACGAAACCACCTAAAATTGTCCCATTATAAGAGAATCTTTTCTGGGAGACCTTAGCTAACGTCATTATCAGTACACATTCTAGCGTATGTGTACAAACCTCGTTGAACCTGTTCTTTATTTATTTTTATGTAACTATACAAAGTATTTCCAATATATTTAAAAATTAATAAATGCCCAAAATGAAGGGGTAGATTTGGGAGTTGAACCCAAATTGACATTTTTGTAATAGACATGGTGGTAGGATTGAAAGAGGGAAACCACGGGGTAACAAAAATACCCACTTTGACCCAAAAGTAGGGGCTTTCATCTAATACTTTTGATAATCAACAAGATTAGAAAATTGAGCAATAAAGAAACCCTTAGAGAAGAGATAAATCACATGATCCTTTGTCCAGGTTGAATAAATTCGTTGGTACAAATCTGAAGAAGAAGGCCATAACTTATTGAATTTCCATACTAAGAAAGATGATTTGTATTTATTTGAAAGTAAATATTGGACATTCAACATAGATTTGACACCACGGGGGCTTCATTCAATGAATCTATGACATATCACATTATCCATGGGAATATCAAAGAATTCCCCTAATTTCACTAGATATTTGAAAATGCCTTCCAAAATCCTTTTGTTGAACCCCCCTGTCAATGCATCTTTCTAATTAAAAAATCCCTTTTTTTACTAGATATCTTATGTATCCATTTTTTGTGCCATTTTTAATACCCCTTTTATTTCTACCCCTAGCATAGAGATATGGCATAGATTTTATAAGTCCACAAATCACAAAAATAACCCAAAAATAAGCAAACAAGTGCATTGATATCCCATTGGGGCTTCACTCAATGAATCTGTTACATAGTACGTTCGTTCGTGGGATATTTATGAATTCCCCTAATTTTGCAAAATATCTTCCAAAATCCTTTTGTTGGAACCTTCCTCCCAGTAACATATAAAATAAATAAGAATGAAACTAATACTTATATTAATAAATAATTCTTACAATCCAAGTTGAGAGAAAGCTTCTTTCTTCTCGAGTATCTCTTTTATACACGAGCTTGCTCTAAAACAAAAATAACAAAAGTAATATATGTTTGAATATGGATCCACTTGATATTTAATGAATCTCGATTGATTACAACCATTTTACAATATTTATAGAATGTAGAAAATGATTTCCAATATCCTTGGTAGTTCCCCACGGGTTTTGGAATGCTTTTGATTGTCAAATTCGTAATAAACTATGTGGGTTATAAAAAATTTCCCAAAATATGTTCAAAATAGTTATTAATGATGTTGGGCTTCCTATATCCATGGCATATACGTGGGGGATCTTTGAATATGTAATAAAAATGTATATGCACACATGGGCAAATAGAAATTTTCCCTCTAATAATTAAAACCATGAAACATATGTTTTATTATCTTTCCCAAGTGGCTACATGATTACTGGTGGTCAATTCCCTCATTTGTAGCATGCTAAATTTGCAACACATGGATTTACCGATGCTTTGCACTATTAACTCGAATTTCCTTCAACTTGTAGCTTACAGATCCATAATATAAGATCTTGAATTGACACCTATCACAACTTGACCACAAATAAGCCATTACTCAAGTAAATAAAAAATACACATTTCTCCTAATTTGTTAATTGAATTTTTAAATGATATGCTAAATAAATGCAATGGAAAACACCTTAAGCCTAAATTATGGTTTCAAGCATTAAAAATGATAAATATAGGGTTATTGGTAGGAAAAAAGAGATGTAAAGGATGAAAAAAACATGACAATTCTAATATTTGTCATCTCCTCCCAACTGAATATATTGCATATCCTAATACAACCCTGTACCCCTGTATCTATCCTTCAAGCTGTAAGGACCCATACTTAGTAGTGTTTCCATTTTTCCCAATGCATAATAACCTAGTTTTATGTTAATAGTTTTCATTATGCTTTGCCTACCCCATAGAAAATTCTGCTGATGAAATATATCAATCTTCTACCCAACGACATCTTGAAGTGACTTCAAATAATGGCTAACCCATTTTTCAAAGTTTTCATTTCACATCGGTGAGTCATCTTGAGACACATATCATCATTATGTTAGCGATGTATCAATAGAGAATCCATTATAGCAAAGGTAATCGATCAATATAATGATATTTATCCATGGACATATTGAGCATTTTTGGAGGTCATATCTATTTTCAAGAATGATCAATGACAACTTACAACTTCAAAATATCACCTACAACAGATCTATAGCAACCTGATGGAATTGCAGCGAAACCTACATGATCTGCAACAAAACCCATAGGTTTGATAACTTATTGATTTATCCCATGATCTGGGTAGTTGATATTTTTTAGGAACATGTTTGTCCTAATGCAATGCTTCTCTCCACCAAAAATATCAGATACCCATTTCATAGATCATTTGATATAAACAAAAGCATGATCTGTAGCAAATGTGTCCAATCAACAACAACTTTGACAAGTCTGATAATCAACAAATTCCTCTTAAAATATGATCTGGGTAGTTGAGATTTTTTATGGGCATGCATGATCTAATGCATTGCTTCTCTCCACCAAAAATATCAGATACCCATTTCATTGACAATCTAATATGAAAAAGAACATGATCTATATCAAATGTGTCTGACGATCCACAACAACTTCTACATGTATGATAATCAACAAATTCCTCTAGAATATGATCTAGGTATTTGTGATTTTTTGTGGGTATGTTTGTTCCAATATAATTGTTATCTAAGTCAAAAACCATGAAAAACTAGTTCTCCAATATTGATACATAAACAAATCACGTGATATGCAAAAAACTTGTAACATAGGATTTGTAACAAAGCTAAAACATAGGATCCACAAAAAACCTGTAACAAGGAATCTACAACATTTTCAAGGATAGTTACACATTGTAAGAAGGACTTCCAAAAAATCTTCTATATACTTAGGGATGTCTTCAATGTAATCATGAAGAAGAAATGCTTCTACAACAATTTGTACTGCAGGCTCTTATGGAATATCAACTCATTTCTTGAATAGTCCCCAAAATATGCTTTAGTACTTGATTTCCTGCTATTGGTTCTTGTGTGGTAACATCATGGAATTTTGATGTTGGCTCTTGTGTAACAACATCAATATCTTTTCTTGCCTCAACAACTTCTGCATCATTAGTCCTCTTTTTTGGATATTTAGGGGGTTGTGTGGAAAAAATGGAGTAGTGAAGGTTCTAATTAAATAAGGGTGGTGATGGTGTGGTCATGGTAGGTAAACCGTTGGTCAATGTCCTCCCCTCCCCCCCAAACTAAAGACTTTTTCCATCTTTGAAAAAATGACAAATGGTAAGGAGGTAGGGAAAAACAGAGTAGGCTCAGGGATATCTCCAAATATAAACCTATAGTATTCAATAAATCTGAAAAACATTTCGAAAGAAAAATCATACTTGCACCTACCTAAGAAGTCCATGACATATGCAACAAGTATATGACATCCACAAGCTCCCATGGAAATATCTTATGTAGAAAATGCCTCGAGGTTCTGCAACAACATTATTGTAGGGTTTTTGCAGCATGGGAGAATCCACAACATCCCTGTAGAGTATCCACAACAATATTGTAGATTTTCCACAACATAGGAGGTTCCACAACAATCTTGTAGAGTTTCCACAACATAGGAGGTTCCACATCAATCTTGTAGAGTTTTTATAACACGGGAGGTTATGAAACAATCCTATAGAGTTTCCACAACATAGGAGGTTCCGAAACAATACTTTAGAGTTTTCGAAACACATGATTTGTACACTTCTCCAAATGGTCATAGGTATGCATTTATACAACAAGCTGAGGATCTGTGAAGTGTTGTTGAAAGTGAAAACATAATGTAGAACCTGTAGCACATCGTTCGATATGCAAGAAGTGTGATGGAAAAGATCAATGACAACATGTGATAATAATACTTCTATAGGAGTGGTAGAAACAATATCTTAGAAATCTTTATTCAATGAACAACTGAAACTTGAAAGAAGATTTATTGTTTGATTATTATTATTTTTAAATTTTTTCCAAACTTTGTTTGCCAACAAATTGGTTTTCAAACAAGATTTGTTTGATTGCACCTAGAGGGTTTTCACAATCATAATTTTTATTTCCAAGGAATTTTTGGATATATAACAAACTCACCTAGGTAATCATTTTTCAAAGGTTGATAGTCCAATGTTGAGAACGCTTCCTTAGATGAGAATATTCTCCCTAGAGAATATTCACTTACAAAATAGGGTGCTCCTCTTCAGTTCAGAGTTAGTTACACTCAGTTAGACTAGTGGAAGTCAATTATGCATGGAAACCTCAGTTTTATCACCAACAATCACATTTGTTTCTCACTTCCACATGCGTGACTTAGTTAATTTATTATTGCATGGATCAATTAACTAGGACTATGTGGCAGATTACTTCGGTTTCTGTCAATGAATGTCTAGATATATCTATATCACTACTATGGCGACTTTACTTAGCCACATAGAGTATATAATGTGTAACTTATCATTCTCTCATTAGTGAATACAATTCTATTGATTATTTTATCTCATTTCTTCTCTTCTCTCAATTTACAATCTTTGTACGAATTGTTTTTAGCTAGATTCTCTGTGCAGGTTTCACCACAATTCTACATGGTATCAGGGCCCAAAGGTGGTTAGGAGAAAGACACACATGCATCTTATTTGCAGGTCTAGAAGGGAGATATAGTCAAAAAATATGGATTATTCGTCGACAATAATTCTCACGCCTCATAACTACTTTGAGTGGAAGCCAAAAATTCTGCATTAACTAATATGCAGAGGCTTGTACCAGATTACCATGGCTATAGAGGTTGAGACAACCTATGATATCAAGAAGAACATGTATCTCGACCGCATGGATGAGGCTTACGACCTCCTTTGTGTGTTTATGTCCCCTGAGCTTATGTTTCACATTGAAGCTTGTACCACACTAGATGATATTTGGACAAAGTTGGAGGATATCTTTGGAAAATAGGATGAAATGAGAAGCCATATGCTTGAGGTCGAGCTAAATTACTTAGATTCGAGGAATTTTGACAACATCCAGGAATTATTTATGAAGTTAAAGTCCCTCCTCCTCCATCTAAAGGGATATGGAATAAAGAAATCCCACTCAACACAGTCAGTTAATCCTTTATTTCTTAGCAAAACTTGGTTCAGATTATGTTGTTTTCGTCTCATCGTTTGATACAAATAGATTCACTTCGAGAGCGACTTGGAAAACGCCGACATTGGATTAGTTTATTGAATCCCTCACGCTTGAGAAAGATAAGCTCATCGAAATGGGGATAATCAAGGGACCCAATGCACTTGCACTTGCTGTGCATGAAAGAAACAACACTTCCAATTCAAATTCCAAGCAAAAAGGCAAGGGAAAAGTGTATGCATATCCAAAGAAGGAAGGGTAATTCAAACCATTTAATGATTCCTCAGGATCCAAAGGTGGAAAATCAAAGAAAGAGAAGACCAAATGTGGTTACTGCAACCACGGTTATCATCATGAGTCCACATGCATGAAGAAAATGATTGATCAAATGGAGCAGATTCTTCAGAAGAACAACCTCGAGGATCACATTCCTGAAGCTTCCAAGAAGAATCCAAAATATCAAGCCAAACGAGGTAACTCTCATGCACTGATTTCAATTAACTCTTCTCCTGATGCATGGATCTTAGATTCAGGTGCATCCCACCATATGGAAACAACATACACTGTTTTATATTCTATTTCTGCATGCACAATTCCTCCCATCCTCATGGGAGATGATACCCCAATTGAGGTCACTAGCCAAAGGGGAGTATAACTCCTACAAGGAATTTTGGAGAATGTCTTGCATGTTCCAAAACTCTCCATGAATCCACTCTCCATTTATCATATAATGCATTTTGGTACAAGAAAAAGGGTGGAATTCACACCTAATTCCGTAACCATATATGATATGCGTGATAACTCCACGATTGTTGTTGGTGAGGTAAACCATCAATCTCGTTTGTATACTTTCAGTAAGTTCATTGAAAAATCTAATTTTTCTTTAGTACTGACGCATGCTGATGATACTAGTAGATTATGGCACGATAGATTCAACCATCTAAAATTCAAATACATGCAACAACTATGCAAACAGGAAATGGTCATCGACTTTCCCAACATACATTTTTCCAAAGGATTTTGTCGAGGATGTGTTCTTGATAAACATCTCCAGGAGAATTTTGATAAAGGGAAGGCCTGGAGGGCCTCCTCTCCTTTGGAGATCATCCGTAGTGATGTAATGGGATCCTTTCCTCGTCTGTCCATCAACAAAGAAAGGTACATGCTTACATTTATTGATAACTTCTCATGATACACTTGGGTGTTTTTTCTCAGGCAAAAGTTCGAGGTTTTTGAGCATCTCAAATACTTCAAAGCACATGCTGAGACTTGGTTTGAGAGAAAGATCAAAATCATCTGCATGGAAAATGAGGGGAATATGTGAACTAGGATGCTCAACATCTTTGTTCAGAGGAAGGTACACAACTGTAGCACACAATATCTTACACTCCACATCAGAACGGAGTAGCCGAGAGGAAGACTAGATCCCTCAAGGAGATGGCCACTTGCATGTTGCGTGCAAGATATCTTCCTCCCAAGCTTTGGGTTGAGGCACTTAACTATGCTAACCACATTCATAACAAATCTCCTCATAGATATTTCAAGGACCGGACTCCCTTTGAGGCATGGAGCAGAAACAAATCGAAAGTCACCCACTTCCGAATATTTGGATCACGTGCATGGGCCCACGTACCCTCTGAAAAGAGGAAAGCATTAGATCCGCAGAGTACCGCATGCATTTTCGTGGGATATCTAGATGGTGTGAAGGGTTATAGGTTACTTGATACTTCTACAAAAAGGATCATCATTGAGCGCAATGTTCAATTTGAGGAGAGTCCCTTGCATGCATCATTGGAGCCACATACAAAGACCTTCGTACCACTGCTTGTAGCAGACATCAGTGATGATGAGTCCACTCACTCAGATCATGGTTCAGACATAAACTCTGAATCTGATTTAGAATATGATGAGTCGATGATGAGCATGCATATGTTGAGCCACCACATATGCCCAAGTGGGCACAAACCACCCTAGAGGTAGCAAGAGACCTTGTGGGGGATCCATAATATTAGAGGAGGACGAGATCTCACTTTGAGGATCCTCCTCATGCACTCACATCTACCGAACCAGTGATTCCCATGCATTGCTACATGGTTCTAGCTTTAGACCCGTGGACCTATACAGAGGCTGCAGGGAATCCCTTCTGGGAGGCCACTATGCAGAAGGAGTACAACTCTCTCCTCGAGAACCAGACTTGGGATCTAGTTCCTCTTACTTTAGATAGGAAGTTTATCAAATGTAGATGGGTTTACAGGACCAAGAAGGAAACAGATGGACATGTGAGAAAGTATAAGGAAAGATTGGTTTCCAAAGGCTTTCAACAGATCTACATGATAGACTATGATGATACCTTTTCTCCCGTAGCAAAGATGGACTCCATCCTATTGGCCCTTGCCATTGCGATAAGAAAGGGGTGGGAAGTTCACTATATGGATGCGAAGAACACTTTTCTTCACAGGGATCTCTCAAAGGCGATTTACATGGAGAATCCACATGGGTTCATTTAGAACTCATCCTTAGTATGCTGACTAAAGAAGTCCCTTTATGGCCTCAAGCAGACACCTAGAGCATGGTATTGGAAGATGGATGCCTACTTTCTCTCTCAACATTTTTTCAGATATAAATTAGATCCGAACATCTACATGTTGAGGACTTCAGACTCCTTAGTTATCTTAGTTCTTTATGTTGATGACCTCTTGATCAAAGGTAGTTCGACCTCAACCATTTATGCAGTCAAATACGTTTTGCACGATGAGTTATCTCTGACAGACATGGGTCCACTGCACTATTTTCTTGGTCACAAGGCCAGTCAGGATGCTTCAGGAATCAAGCTATCTTAGACTAAGTATTCCCAGGATCTCTTGGTCAGATTCCACATGACTGACTGCAAGTCGACAACCACACCCTTTCTGTTTGGGGTACATCTTGAGGATGGAAGGGATACACCAATGGTGGACAACACCTTGTATTGACATCTTGTGGGGAACCTTCAATATCTCACCCACACCTGGCTAGATCTCTCATATGAAATAGGGGCAATTTCCAAGTACATGCAGGAGCCACATGAGCTACACTGGAAGGCATCCAAGCACATCCTTAGATATGTTCAGGGAACCACAGGTTATGAGATCCATTATGCAACAGGTTTTGCATTGGATTTCACGGGCTTCACTGATTCTGATTGGGTTGGAGATAACACATATAGCAAGTCCACATCTGGGTACGCGCTTAGTTTGGGTTCCAGTCCCATCTGTTGGTCGAGAAAAAATTAGTCAGCTATTGCTCTATCGTCAACAGATGTCGAGTACAGAGGAGCGGTTAATGTCACCATTCAAGCACTTTGGCTTCAAAACTTCCTCATCGAGCTTGACATCCAGTTTCATTGTCCGACTGTCATTTGGTGTGACAATTAGAGTACTCTCAAGTTTTGTAGAGACCTAGTGCAATGACAATGGACCAATCACATTGAGATCCATATGCATTACATCAGAGAGCTGGTACCTGACAAGATCATCAATTTGCAGTACTGTCCATCCACTAAAAAAACCGCAGACATTTTCACCAAGACATTTACTGAGCAGAAGTTCCACTTCTTGCATGATTGTCTTGGAGTGAAGGACACAACTTCTTATCAATTGTCTTTCCTTCTTTATTTTTTGATGCATTGTACTTTGAGGGGGTGGTTTTCCAATGAGGTTTTCGCTCTTTCTTCCATTTTTTTACTGTTTCATTCTCATATGCATTGTACAGTGGGTACCTAACATGGCCTTGGTTTCCAAGACCCATTCATCATGTACACCCTAGTAGTGTTCAAGGGAGGTGTTGGAGATATTACACACTCACCTAGGTAATCATTTTCCTAAGGTTGATAGTCCAATGTTGAGAATGCTTCCTTAGATGAGAATATTCTCTCTACCTACAAAATAGGGATCTCCTCTTCAGTTCCAAGTCAGTTACACTTAATTAGACTAGTGGAAGTCACTCACGCATGGAAACCTCGATTTTATCATCAACAATTACATGTATTTCTCTCACTTCCACACGTGTGACTTAGTTAACTGATGATTGCATGGATCAATTAACTAGGACTATGTGGGAAATTAATTTGGTTTCTATCAGTGAGTGTTTAGATCTCTCTAGATCACTAATATGGTGACTTTAATTAGCCATCTAGAGTATATCATGTGTAAATTATCATTCTCTAATTAGTTAATACAATTCTATTGATTCTTTTCTCTCATCCCTTATCTCCTTCTCTCAATTTGCAAGCTTTGTATGAATTGTTGTTAGTTAGATTATCTGTGCAAGTTTCACCACAATTCTATAGGAATTCCCGCCAGAGACTGGTTTTCAAACATTTCATGGTTTGTTGGCACTTGAAACAGGTTTTCACCAGTATAATTTTTTTTTTTACTTTTTTTTTTATAAAGGAAATAAGATATATAGGAAGCTCAACGGTGTAAGTGAGATGATTTGTGTTATTGAGTGTGTTACGGTTGGGTGGAGTAGGAAGTTATGGAGGCCTTTATGGAGGATGAAGGAATTTGAAAATAAACTGAAGTTTTGATTCAATAGTAGTGGTTCAATGAATGATTGAGGAAAACTATTCATCTTCGATATCAACCACATAAGAAAATGAAACTTCATTGACTTTGGTAAGCATTTTATTCTACAAATCTTTGAGCCGAGGAGTGACAAAATCCATTGGCGTACCATGGTTATGTAACAATAGAGAAATTGAAGTATTTTTGAGCAATAACGACAGTGATGATGAATAAGGATGATAAATAATGTTGAGGAATACAGGTTATGGATTGGGCATTCACTCTGTTTTCTTGCTTCGTTAGCACTGCGTCTTGACTTTTATTTGTTCTTTTGTAGCAATTTGTCTTCACTCCTATAACACTTATCTTCATTTCTGTAGCAATTGTTTGTAATAAAAGGTGAGATCATGGAATAAGAGAGGTGTATGGACATCCATTTATTATTCTAGTAAAAATAATTGCAAATAGTGCATATAGAACATATCTAAAAAATAACTTTCATTTCCAACATGATGAGGAAAGGTGACCAACCTAGACTACCAAACAATGTTTTGGTCATAACTTTTTTAATTAATGTCTAATTGGAATGATTCCAAATCCATATTAAAGCAGATTCACATGATGTCTCTAGTATAAACATGTTTTTAAAGTGATTTGAAATGGTGTGTCAAATGTTTTGAGAAACAACTTGCATATCATAGCCGTTTTTGTGTTTCAACATGGACCAACAATTACTATTTTGGGAACGGTTTTTATTTCTAATACCAGATTGACATGATTCTTGTGCGATATGAAAGTTTAGTCATATACCTATTTTCCATAGAAACATGTTTAGAAAACATCACAAGTTGATATGCCAAATAGGTCGATAATAGTCTAGGATGCAAATCATTAGTAGTGCAGAATTTAGGATAAACAATGACTAATTTGAACATAATCTTTTTGTCTGGTGTCAGATTGATGTGATTACAGTTGAAAATGAAATTAAATTCATGCATATGTTTCCAATAGAAACAATGTTTGAAGATATGGATAATTTAAATATCAAATATGTTGATGCATAACTTGCATGATAGAGCTATTTTTGATTTCCAACATGGACTAACAATCACTATTTTAATAATTTTTTTTTCATCTGATGTCAAATTGACATGATTCCATTGGGACATGAAATTAGATTCATGTATATATCTAAACTAGAAATGAGTTTTGAAAATGTGATGATTTGATATGCCAAATATGTTGTTGAGCAATCATAATGCATAATTGTGTCAATGTAGATTTTGGTACAAACAATTACTAATTTGGGAATAATTTTTTCGTACGATCCCGAAATGAAGTGATTCAAATTGAGTTGTAAATTATATTCCAAGGGATATTCCCATTATGTTTTTTTTTTTAAGTTTCCTTTATTTGAACCTTCAAAAGTCGACTGTCCTAACTCTGTTTGTAACAGATTTGTGAATTCAAAATGCTATAGTAAGAGTTGGATTAATTTTCCATACAAGTACATATTTTTTTTATGGAGAGAGTTTGGATTAAATCTATCAAATTATGATTTTCCTCCCTTTACTTGTAAGAATGCGATATGGAATAATATACCAGTTGGGAACCAACCATACCTTTGGGCCAAACACTAGTACTAAAAATATTGACTGGGAACCCGTTGTACTCCAGGGCCTAACTTCAACCTGACTATAAAGACTTAACCATTCGTCATCCTATGGACATATTTTCATATACTTATGCAAAGTCACCCAACTCTTCTCTAAATTTCCCTCTTTAGAAGCACACTTCTGTTGCGTCCTCTAAACACTACTAGAACTAAGTGCAACCATTACA
>SNQJ01S0179967.1:0-19461 GCA_010110895.2 Picea sitchensis | reverse complement strand
TGAATGATGCATGTTTGCATGACCCATTCCCGACACCATTTACTAAAGAAGTTCTAGACAACGTGGGAGGATAGGAGGTCTACTCTTTCATAGATGGATTTTCAGGATACCATCAGATCAGGATTGCCAAGGAGGATCTCCATAAGACCACCTTTTCCACAGAATGGGGATCCTACCAGTACAAAATAATGTCATTTGGATTGAAGAAAGCACCCGCTATCTTTTCTAGGGTGGTGGTCGAAGCGTTCAAGGAGTTTTTACATAAATTTCTGGAAGCATATTTTGATGATTGGACTGTTTTTAGCTTATTGAAAAATAATATTGAATGTCTAAGACTAATGTTGGATAAGTGCAAGAAATGTCATATTTCCCTAAACCTGAAGAAGTGCATATTATTTTCACCATTTGGAGTGTTGTTAGGCCATATTGTGTGTAAGCAGGGATTGCTGGTAGACCCATCTAAGATTTCCATTATAGTCGATTTACCCCCTCCTACTTCAGTCAGACAGCTGTGCATTGCACTGGGACATAATGGATACTACAGGAAGTTCATTAAAGGCTATTCACAAATAGCAACACCCATGGAGAATATTTTGAAGAAATACTGTCAGTTTCAATGGACAGAAGAATGCCAGCAAAGCTTCGACACACTGAAACAAAAAATGGTTACTGTGCCTATTCTGGTTTACCTAGATTGGAGAAAAGAATTTCATGTAGATGTCGATGCATCCTTTATTTCATTAGGAGCCATGTAAGCACAACCAGGAGCAAGAGACATTGACCACCTGCTCTCCATTGCCAGCAGGAAATTATCTACAACTGAAATCAATTACACCACCACTGAGCGAGAAGGGTTAGCCATGGTGTATGTGCTAAATTGTTTTTGCCACTACTTGTTGGGAGGACACTTTAAAATGTTTACTGATCACTCCGCATTGAAATACCTAGTCAAAAAGCCAGTTTTAAGGGGAAGAATATGCATATGGCTTCTGCTATTTCAGGAATATGATTTTGAGATCGTGGTTAAGCCAGGGAGAATGAACAAAGGACTTGACCAATGAACAAAGGACCTAACCACTTGTCGAGGTTGGAACATGGAAAGGAACCTACTAGTTTGGAGGATACACTTCCATATGCACAGTTGCTGGCCATTAGAAAGATTGATGATCACTTCATCGAGATAGTCCAGTTCCTATTAACAGGAATGGAACCTAGTGAATATATAATCACCCAGAAGAAACAATTGGTAGTGCGTGATGCAGATTTTTTACTTATAACTAGACAACTATATAAGATGGGGCCTGATGAGATTTTGAGGAGATGTGTTATGGAAGCAGAAAGACCACTTATTTTAGAAAAATCTCATGAAGGAATCATAGGAGAACACTACGCAGGAAAAGAAACAATGTAGAAGGTTCTTAGAGTTGGCCTCTAGTGTCCTACTTTACAGAGAGATGCTAAGGAATACTACAGAGCCTGTGATGTATGCCAAAGAGTTGGGAAACCGTCCATAAGAGATGAAATGCCACTAGCACCCCATCTAACCTTACAAGAATTTTAGAAATGGGCCATTGATTTCATGGGACCTATAAACCCACCAGGAAAGCGCACAAGAGCAAGGTACATAATCACTGCGACAGAGTACTTGACCAGATGGGATGAAGCAAGAGAAGTTAAATATTGTAGTGCAATTATAGTTGTGCACTTCATATTTGATGACATCATAAATAGGTTTGGATTCCCGAAGATCCTTATGAGCGATCAAGACACACATTTTATTAATAAGACCATTGAAGTCTTGACTGAAGAATTTGTAGTCCATCATCATAAGAGCACACCCTACCATCCACAAGCGAATGGAACAGTTGAAGCATTCAATAATATCTTGGACACAACACTGACGAATATTGATGACTGGAATTTAAGAGTACCAATAGTACTATGGGCCTATAGAACCACTTGCAAGAAGCTAACAATGCAGACCCCCTTTAAGTTGGTTTATGGTCTAGAAGCAATTGTCCTGATGGAATATTTGGTCCCAAGATTAAGAATCACAGCCTTTACAGATATGGATGACACTGGCACTGTTCAAGATAGGCTCACGTAGTTGGTCGAACTAGAAGAAGACCGATTTATTGTAGGATTCCATCAACAGGTACAGAAGGAAAGAGAAAAGCCCTACCATGATAAACACGTCAAGAAGAAAGCGTTTAAGCAAGGAGATATGGAATTGGTGTATGATAGAAAATTCATGAAGCATCCCAGGAAGTTCAAAACACATTGGTTGGGGCCATATGAGGTTGTCTATGTCACAGAAGGAGGAGTTTCACAGTTGAAAACTTTGAGTGGGGAATGGAAGGAATATCTGGTGAATGAGGGTCGGTTGAAATTGTATTATGACAACTCGTTGCCTTGCAGATTGCAGTAGAAATAGAATAAAAAGGGTCCAGGTACCAGGTGCAGTTGAAACTGGGTACCAAAGACATAAAATACAGTCTGCACAAAGTGGGGGAGGAGAGAGAAGAAAGCACAAATTGCTTCGCGCAGCCTGAAGTCGAAGAAAAACAGAAGGATCAAATTTGAAGTGCCTCGGGACGAGTCACAGGTGACTGTTGGGGGCCTGTTGGCCCTTGGTTATGGAAGTAAGTGAATATTAAGGCAGAAAATATGAAATGTGAACTACATGGAAGACACAGTGACTGATACTATGTTGAAGTGAGAAGAAAAGAAGGAGCTAAATAAGAGAAATCAAACTGTTGGACGAGAAGATCGAGGATGAAAGATCAGCAAGGAAGACAGATTATGGACAAATCAATAGAAAAATACACCAATGGATGCTTCGAGAGAACCACACAATAAAGAAGGAAACACAGGCTGGTGAAGCCCAGAAAACGTGGGTCAAGTTGACCTAGGGTTTTTTTATATAGGGTTTTGACACCTAGGTTTTGGCCTAAGGTTTTCGGTCAACTATTGTAATGTATAAATAAGAACCTAGAGGAGGGAGAGTGGGTCACGATTGTGAGAGAAAGGAGATTGTTTATTATCATTGTGATCTAAAAGAGAGGGGATAATTGTTGAGTGTGAGAGCATTTTGTATTGTAAGATATCCAGTTGGGTGTGAAGATTAACCCTGCAACTGGGTGCATAGGGAAGAGAGAAAGAGAGAAGATCTACTAGCCAAGAGCGCAGATGGAAATGTATGCTTTAACCTAATATATTATAAATCACAGTTTTGTGGATGTATCCCTAGGGAGAGGGTGAACCACGTATATCTTGTGTTGTGTGTGATTGATGTTGTGTTATTTACTTTTGTTTCTCTGTTGATGCATTAGTATGTCATATTTGACATATAACAATGCGAAGTAGGATTATGCTTGGAAAGAATAATCAGATCTCTGTGTGTAGCTGATTTGGTTCCACTTGCATTTCCTCTGGTTGTAGACACTTGTGTCCTACAACCCCCTATTTCTACTTCAGGTGAGACTGCATCTTCTTTGCAGGTGTTTCTGAAAGGGCCAATAGTTAGGGCTTGTTGGTGGGCTGTTAAAGCCGAACCCTGGGTCTTCCCCTGTGTGCCAACAATAACAATATTATTCGGTTCTGACAATTAATAGCTCTGCAAAATGTGTAGTCAACTGAATTTTTGTCAGGCTATCAGTCTATAATAATTTTCCAAAATAACATAAACCAATATGATTCAACAAAAATATTAGATTCCATTTTTTGCAGGTCTTGGTCGATCAAGAATCCCCATGGCTCTATATATGATCCCTATTCTTTTATAAAATTCACTTTCGGGTGCTAGCCCCTTTTCCTTCAACCCTTAACTTGCATGTGACCACGACTATGATCATGTGCTAAAATTTGGGTGCTTATCTGGAGACTTGAAACTTTGGGGCTCCAGAGCTTTGGAGGTTTCCCTTTTCGAACATCACAAACATCATAGAACATTGAACTGGAAAACTCAAGGAGGATGGTGGATCTACGGTCCACATTCTCTGTTTAGATCTACGGTGAATAGGAGCTCCAAGAGTCTAGGCTTCGACGAACTTACAACCAACACATATACACATAAAAAATCTCCCAGAGTGCCGAATTGGCTAACTTACAACCAACACATCAACTTTCCACGCCCTTTTGATAACCAGCGACCATAATCAATCCGACACTCCAGCTTCAGGAGTTCCGAACTGTCCATACTCTCAATTATTCCAGAGTTTCAAGTCTCTAGACTACCGCATATGCCTCCACGTTCCCTCTACTGGTCGACGGTGGGGATTAACTTCAGTCTTGGGGAGTTCATGACTCAAGCAATTGCAGCACAATTTCCTCTGAAATGCGCAGTCTCTAGACTACAAAATCTGTTGCCACATGTCCTCCGTGATCAATGGTCGAGGTAGACTCTAGCCTTTGGGAGTTCTCTACTCAATTCTAACTATAACACCTTTCCTCCGGAGTACCAAGTCTCTTGACTTCACGATCTAGCGCCACGCGTCTACTGGGGTCAAGTTATCATGGGCCCGGTCTATTTAAATTCTTAACCAAGGTTTTAACTACTTTATGTAATCATTAGGGGCCCCACTACTCATGCTTGATAGGATTTCCACATGGCGAAATACCAGAAGCGAATACTTGGCCCAATATAACGGGTGACACGTGTCACGTTCTAACTAGAATTTCTATCTTCCAAATCTTCTTAACTCACTAACACATGGCACACATCCCATGTGTCCATGTCATCTATAGTGAGGTCAATAGGCCACATCACTCTGATACTTTGGGCTTCGAAAGATTTTACACTTTCACACTCCAATTCTCCCGAACGTCGAACTCCCAAACCTTCTTAACTTTCGGGGTCCACATAGTACAACTGTCTACAATTAAGGTGGTGGCACGTGGCATGTCCAGGAAAGGTCCACATCACCACTGGCGACATCATCATGCCATGCCACTTCTATTCTTTGGCTTCAAGACTTCATGCTTCGAGATATTCCACACTAGCACACTCCAATTCTCTCGAATGTCAAACTCCCGAACAAGTTGATCTTTTGACATGCATTTATTTCGACGAACACTCCAGATTAACTTCAGACTTTGGGACTTCGTGAGTTTTCACCTTAGCATATTTTGTTTCTCCCGAATGTCGAACTCCCAAATACGCTAATCTGCTGACACGTGCCTCCTTTAATGAACGGTCTGGATCAACTCCGGACTCCGAGACTTCAAAAGTTTTCACCGTAGCATACTTTGTTTCTTCCGAATGCTGAACTCTCGAATACGTTGATCTATTGACACATGTTCCTTTTGATAAATGGTTCAGATTAACTCCAGACTTCGATATTTTTCAATTTAGCACACTCTATTTCTCTTGAAGTGTCGAACTTTCGAACTACTATGAGATCTACGACTCACAATCTTTTGCACATAGATATGAAGGCTGAGATCTATTTTTGACCATTGCACCTTACCTCTTGCTCTTGAATCGATCTAGAAGCTCTGATCTATCCTTGGTCAAATCCAACGGTAACACTTCTCCCTAGATCTATGGTGTAGATCCCCTTCGGGACTTTGGAACTTCAGGCTTTGACCCCTTTTTCTCTATAACACATAAAAAATTTTGAATTTGCAAAGTCCAAAGAACTTGGAGGTTAACTCTCATGCACATTTTTCTAGATATGATGGCTGGAAAAGTTGGCCCTTCCCCTACATAGATATTATGCCCCAAGTTCAAACCTTGTAGCCCAACATAACGATTGTTGTGGCTTATTTCTCTATTGTCATTCCATAAACCGTCATCCCTCATGTGCTTCATAACATGACCAAGGTATTCTCTTGGCACCCAGGGGTGCTCCTAACTCATATTTGTCTGTTTCGACAACAATTCCTTTTCGAAAATTTTGATTCAACTTCCACTAACATGTCCCATCCAGGCTCAATGTTGAAACAATGGATCCGATACCAATTTCTAACATCCCCAGCCACCAATAGGTCGGGTGTCGTCATTGAGTAACATCTTTTTTTCTCTGAGACCAATTTGTAACATCCCCAACCACCCAAGTCAGGCCATGCTACTCTGGGAAATGCTCATGTTAGAATATGCATATATACATCTAATGCAATTTTAACTAGACATAAACATTCTATTCATACACATATTTGTGTGGAAGAGACAATAACAGATACAAATTTAAAAGGTGGTTTGCATTCTACTATCACACAACACAATGTAGAAATAACAACAAAATCATGCATGCAATAATCACTCGAAAACCCATAAATATAACAACATATATAAATACACAACATGTAACCCAACTTGGAAATGGTACTTATATTTTAATTGAAGTACACCAACTACGTGCAAACCTTCCATGAACCTCCCAGCCTTAGACCATGCTACTCATCACTCTCAGTAGTGGGTCACCCCCGAGCTAGGACTAAACTCCACCCAGGTGAAAGGGATTCCTAGACTTGGTTAAGGCTACGGGAAACTGCACAATTCCACATGAAGGATTCTCTCCAAGGAGCCTACTTACACCCACATCTCACAAACTCTCATTCCCCACATGCATGTCCCACCCCAGGAAGTAAACACCTTCACTATTCCACATTCCATTGATTGCTCCACTTCCCTTTCCAGGGATTCCACAACATGACAAACCAAGAATTCTCAGAGATTTGTATCACTGTTGGAATCCATCCAGAAGGAATCACTTCCCTAGCAAACTCTCTCACCTGGAGAGAGTTGGCCATAGGCCTGACAACCTGCCTCTTCAAACCACAACACAAAAATCAGGTAAGGCAAGGGGACGACTCAAAAATTACATAGGTTCACAATGGAGGAAAAGGTTTTTCCTGTGTGTGTGAACTTCTCGAGGGATGAACATAATCTTGAGGATGATCTCGTGGGAAACAAAAATTGCCCGACTGGTCAGAATGCCCAGGGCAAGAAAAATGGTGAGAATGGACAGAATGTAGGATCGTGAGAGAGACGGAAAAATTATTGAGTGTGAACCCCCACAATGCTAGTAATTCCCACATAAATCTGTAGGCCTCCTGTTTGACACTTGTCTCTCCAGGAGCTCGTTCCTCTCCACTTGGAGTTTTTTCTCCTCCCCAAAGGAACTTAGGTTAACTAGGTTTATTTCCCAACTTTAGTATTTTTCAGGAAATACATTATAATAATTCCTTGGGTTAATCCCTCAACCTTATCCCCTCTTCCCAAGACTCACAACCCCATCCCTTTCCCTACCCAGTGGATTTGTGTCCCCCATAACTCTTTCTTCGTGGTCAGTTTACACACAACGATGTATTTTATTAATAATTTTCATAATTACATATACAAAATCAGGCCCACTGGCCTTAGTATCTAGGCTCTCCGGACTAATAAACACATAAGCCTACCATCTTATAATTACTTGTCTCACCATCCTACAAAACATGTTACATTCATAATTACAATCGGGGCTCGACCTTGGGATATTACCTGATATTTAGTGTTTGATTAATAGAAAACTATTGTTGTTTAATATTTATTGGAAATATATGTCATTTACATGTTTTTGGTAAAGGTTAACTTGCACTCAAACTTCTTCTGAAATTAGTTGTCGAATACTTAACAAATAAACTAATAATTAGAAGAGTCTAAGAATATCCATCCTTAAACAAAAAATAAACCCCATCGAAACTTGTCGGATCATCGATCCAAAGAATCATGCTATCTGTGATCAATAAAACCCACAATATTAGGCCAGCGGTGACTTAGTAGTATATATGTTTCACGTAGACTATAGTCGGGCACAAGCGAGGGAACCAGATGGAGGAATAGGAGGAATTAAGGCTAAGCGATAAATTAAACCCTAATTACTTAGGGAAAATCACTTAAGCCTAAACCCAGCGAAGAAATAGAACAAAAGGTGATAAAGTGACAATGGATAAATATTTCACTTAGGAGGAAGGCCTAGGTTAAGTGATGTCAGCAGAGAATTAGGTGGAAAGAGTATAAAGGGAGAATTTGACCTAATTCCTCATTATGCATGATTATGATTTGATGTTTGAGAGAGATTCCATAGGAGGAGGAGAGCCGACCTTGTTGCTTTGTGGATTTGGAAACCACCACCATTGATCGGTTTAGATGTTGAGAGACACACCCTAGCCTGTCGGATACCATCCGGGTATTTCATCGTTCATTTCGGGGGCATTTTGTGAGGGAGAGGCGAAAGCTTGGCAAGGAGAGCAAGCTATTGGAAGATTCTCATATATCGTGGAGCCGATGGTCGATTGCAGATCCACGACCTGACCCGGTGGAGAGCTATCCGAGCTTCAATTGGAGCCGGTTTTTCATGATTCCGGCCGGTGGAATCTTGCGGAAGCGACCCACCACGGTGATTCTTTAGAGCATGCATTCGGAATGGAAGCATTTGGCACATGCGGGGGTTCTTCATCGAGATCGGTAAATCCTTCCAACCCGACACTGCTGGGATGAGATGATCGTTTGAGCTACATAGCGGATTCGGCGGTGGAATCCATTGAGCGTATTCGGTGCCTTAAGGAGAAGCATAAACCCCAGGGTTTGAATCTAGTCTTGAGTAGAGGTTCGTTTTGGATTTAGATGGGACATTATTTCCATCGCAGCAACCAAAGGCGCGTGATTGGAGCAATTTGGAGTCCATTCCGGCGGTTGATTTTGAGATCGAGTTTTTCGGTGGCCGGTGATCACCCGTGCTCATCGGTCGTTTATTTTGGTCATTCTGGGTGCATGTAGCGGTCTAGCATCTTCTTGCGGTCACGGGTATTTCTTTGTCATTTGATTGTATTCGGTCTGAGATCCATGAGATCGTGACGTTAGATGATATATTTCGGTGGCGGTTGTATTCCATGCCTTGTTATTATTCATAATATTGAGTTGTTGGCCTTATCTACTGTACATGCATCATTTTATGATTGTAAAAACTTTGTTATGCTACATGAAACTATAATAACCTACATGCAACCATAATAATTGACATACAAACACTTTAAACAAGGAGATCGTCTACATCAAACCTAGCGCATCGAAACCCCGATTATCAGATCTGCACATGTTAGAATAGGAAGATCGTGGCAAATAT
This sequence comes from Picea sitchensis, assembly GCA_010110895.2. Classification (NCBI taxonomy): domain Eukaryota; kingdom Viridiplantae; phylum Streptophyta; class Pinopsida; order Pinales; family Pinaceae; genus Picea; species Picea sitchensis. Next base: position 10,351 of record SNQJ01S0179967.1, on the reverse strand, counting down.
ATTGATCCGGTAGGATCGGGGATATTTCGATTAATTATCGAGGAGCTTTAGTCACACTTGACTGTGACTAAGTGTGGAAGTGGCCTGAAGAACCAGATGGTTGTGAGCATGAGGGTGACGAATATGTCACGTACAATTGGCGCAATGGAAGAAGGGACATGCCTAACTTCCCGCCTTTCCCTCTTAGTTTAGAGGAAGAGGAAGAGGCACTTAGAAGCAGCAGTGAGGCTGAGTGCAAAGCAGAGAAGAGGCTAGGTGGCAAGTATGACGAGAGGCGGTGGTAAGACCCAGCCAGATCGGACCACTGATCTTCATCTGGTGTCGGTGACATACTAGCTAGTCAATTACCATGTCCCAGTCAACAGCCCGAGTAGCAGATAGACTAGCCGATGATATGGACATTCGGACACTCAAGGCCCACATGCAGCACACGCGAACTCAGGGGCAGGCGGTAGACACCAGTCACCCACTCGAACATACACCTCAGCGAGTAGGAACCCACGCCCATTATTTCCCAGTATCCAGAGAGCAGTCCCAGTAGCACAACAGGTACCGATAGCTCAGAGACCAACCACACATGCAGAGGATATGGCAGAGTATTGTTGAGAGTATGCGGCCATGGACCATGACTTCCGAAGGGACATGACCCTAGTCGAGTCCATGGACTCGGTTCGAGAACGATCCCAAAGACCCTGAGAGGAGGCGGCGGCGGGGCATAACCTTAGGTTCATCCGCAAGTTAATTAGCTTCATCATACCATCTTTGATGGATCATCGAGATCTGCCTGCGAGCTTGATCTGGCCCGGACACTTACTACTAGCTCAACCAGATAGCGGAGCGAGAGGCCATCTGGTTCGCCACCCTACACTTGGAGGGTGAGGAGGGTGAGGCACACGAGTGGTGGTATCATGGATTGATGACGCGGTCACGATCACATCATGTCCTATAGAGATTTCACTGAGAGACTCATGGACAAATTTGTTAGGAGGGATCCGAATCATTTGATTTATCGATTGAGACAAGCTATTTTGTACTATGAAGGCATTTATTACGAGTTTGAGAGGGTGCTGATTATAGTGGCGGACATACTCTGACATGATTGATCATGTTATTCACAAATGGGCTCACCGAACCCTTGAGAGGCTAGGTAAAGGCATATCGCCCTCATTCCTCGCAGGATGCCGTCCGACGCACTAAAGATTTGGCAGTTTAGTGCCGAGAACTAAACCCTTTACTATACCCTTTGTACCGCAGAGAGATGAGGATCAAAAGAACCCTCCAAGGGAATGGAACGGCAAGCCCAAGTTGGATGATGATACGTGATCGGAGTTGATGAGGAAGAAGCTTGCTTCTCTTGCCGAGACACTTGGGTCCCAGGGCATAGATGCATGGGGAAGGGATAGATCCACTATATTGAGGTGGAATCTGGCGGTGAGGAGGAGGATGAGGACATTCCGACATCTACAGACAGTGATTCAAATATTGAGACCACCCATGAGCGGGCTTGATGTAGAAAACCAGAATCACAGAAGCTAGGGCCAAGCCCCAGGGAGAGGCCAAACCTCGTAGAGAGGTGAAAAGGGAACCATAGCTACCCTTTGAGGAGTGCCCAGGTACAACTTACTCTCAGGCTTAAAGGCCTTGTATAGGGAATAGCCTGACAGCCTTAGTTGATGGTGGGGCCACCCACAACTTCATAGGCATAACATTGGTAGACAAGAGGGTTGCCTGAGAGGATTTTGAAGCGTTCCATGTGAGTGTGAGATGGATACATTGATGGCAATACTTAGACATGGTCCCGCGACCTAGAGGTCAAGATTGGAAACTACACCCTGACCGACACATCTTATGTAGTTGACCTATCAGTCTGAATGCCTTATTGGGCGATACGATTGGTTGTATTCATTGGGGAGATTGGGTTTGTATGAACGGTGACCATGAGCTTTAGGGACACAAGTGGATCGAGAGTTGTGCTAAAAGGCATGTCTACAGGGGCACCTCGGGCCAGTGTCGGCAAAAGAAGGATGGAGCAGTTTTTCGTCATGGTGATGTGGCTTATGCAGCGAGTGTTGATCACCACATGAAAAGGAAGAACTCGAGAGGGTAGGGGCGGTACCATCCACCCGGATGTCCAGAGAAACTCTTGGAGTCGTTATGAGCCATTTTGGGTCAATTCCATCAGGGAGACCACCGGACAGAGGATTTGAGCACATTATTGAGCTGAAATGAGGCTACACGCACGGTGATCACAACACCTTCTGAACCACCCCAAGAAATTTTGGGGCAGAGCGAAGCGATCAAAGAGTTGCTTGCCATGGGGCACATCAGGCCTAGCATGAGTCCTTTTGCATCTTCGGTAGTATTGGTACTGAAGAAGGATAGCACATTATGGATGTGCATTGATTACAGAGCACTCAACAAGAAAGCGATCAAGAATCGTTACCCTATCCCCGCATAGATGAGTTGATGGATGAGTTACATGAGGCGATCTTCTTAACCCAATATTGATCTACGTTGGGATACCATCGGTCGGCGCCGGGGAGGAGGATATTGAGAAGACAACATTCGGTGCCATTTAGGACATTTTGAGTTCTTGGTCATGCCATTTGGACGACCAATGCACCAGCCACTTTCCGGTCTTGCATGAACCATATCTTCCTTGGGGCGGTTGAAATACATCACAGTATTTTGATGATATATTGATCTACATCAGGACTTGGGATGAGCATTTGGCACATTGGAGATGGTTTTGGATATTATGAGACACAGTCTTTATAATACGAGAATCAAATGTGAATTTAATCATGAAGCGAGCGCTACTATATTTGGGACACATCATGATGGGCCGAGGGGAATGCAATTACATCGGGGAGAAGATAAGAGCCATTGTGGATTGGCCAACGCAGGCATGGAGCTGAGGATTCTTTGGGTTATGCACGGTTACACAGTACGATTTGTCAAAGGGATTTTCCGCAGGTTAGGACACCACTCTGAGACTTGAAAGAAGGGGCTTTTCATTAGACGAGGATTCTGTGGACCTTCAATGGAATTGAAGGAGGTTGTACATACCCGTTCTAACACTCCCAGTTTTTCTGTTGGATTTATCTTAGAGTGTGACATCGAGTGGGAATTAGATAGTATTAATCACGAGGGGACATCCATTGTTTTTGAAGCGGGAAGCGCTCGATCAATCGAAGAGCTCTAACCTATTCCGACAAGGAGATGCTAGCAGTCATGCATGCTTTAACCAAATTGAGACAGTATCTGGTTGTATGATTTGTAGTGAAGTGATCATAACAGTCTCAAGTATTTCTTTGATCAGAAAGACCTCAGTGATATGCAGCAGAAGTGGGTCTCAAAGGTCCAAGCCTTCGACTTTGACATTGGTATCAAGGAAAAAGGAATGTGGTGGCGGATGCATTGTCGAGGAGACCAACAAGATGTTCGATGATGGACATGCATGCAGTTGGAAAACTCATTTGTTGGTGGAATATTCCAAGAACAAATTTGCTTGTGAGGTGTGGATGGGCAGGTGATTGATGATAGATACCGGGTTCTTGATGATGTCATTTCTACAAGAACCAGTTGTTGGTTCGAGATTCCCTGAGGGAAGATTACGAAGGCATGTCCTGAGAATTCACCAACCGCGGGGCATCAGGGATACTTGAAAACCTACAGGCAGGAGGGCCTATCATGGAAAGGTCTCAAGGATGACGTGCTGAGGCACATATGAGAGTGCATGACTTGTCCATTAGAACAAGTCCGGCGGACACATCTAGCGGGGTTGTTTCAACCTCTACCCATTCCAGAGAGAAGTGGGAGAGCATTTCTATGGATTTCATTACGAGGTCTTCCTAGGAATGCGGGGAAAGTATGTATATTTGTAGTGAATGCGACATATTGACCAAGTTCTCACATTTATTTTCCATACCCACAAAATACAAGGACATCTGGTGCTTGAGAGTTGTTCGAGGAGGAGGTATTACAGTTTGCAGGTTACCCAGGCGGATAGTCATTGATAGAGATAGGCGTTCCTTCCAGTAGCTTTTGGCGGGGCTTTCCAGTTGGCGAGCCTGAGAGTTGGCTCACGGTATAACTACCACCCGCAGAACCGAGATAGGCGGTGAGGTCGTCAAAAATGGGTGGAAGGATATCTGAGGAAATACGTGGGGGGGCAGCAACGCACGTGGGTGAGATAGTTACATATGAAGTATTGCTACAACCGCGACTTTTCATTTGTCCATCGAGGATGACACCATTAAAGGCATTATGGAATTACGATGCACCTTCATTTTATAGATCACGGCATTTGGGGACAACGGGTCTCAGGGGCCAAGGATTGGATGGAAGAGAGTCGAGGATTCTGCAATGGAGTGAAGAGAACTTGCGGTCAGCTCAGAATCAGCAGAAGGTATATGTAGATCGACCGCGAGAGTTGAGAAACGGTTTCAAGGTAGGACACGGTTTTCTGCGATTCTGACCATCTGTGATCCCTCCTTGAAGAGAATTGGAGAGGCGAGAAAGTGAATCCCTAAGTTCTATGGGCCATCTGAGTCATTACGGCGGATAGGTGAGGTGGCATATGAGCTAGAGCTACGAGAGGGTAGCAAGATCCATAATGTCTTTCCCGTCTCGTGCCTTAAGAAAGAAGTGGGGCATGAGATCAGCACTTCACAGGAGTTACCACCCTTGGATGAGGAGGTCGATTAGAACAAGTACACGAGGAGATACTAGAAGCGAGAGCGCGGGTTGAGAGCGGGATCATCGAGAGAGTGCTTGGTTAGATGGAGAGGGTCTTCGGTGGAGGATGCCACATGGGAGGAAGACATGTTTCGGCACCGGGATTGATGTTGCTTGAGGACAAGCAATCTCGGGGAAGGAGGGCTGATGTCCCATCCCAAAGATTAGGCCAGCAGGGAGTGACTTGGCTTATTCTATATGTTCCTGTAGACTATAGTCGGCACAAACGAGGGAACGAGATGGAGGAATAAGGAGAATTAAGGCTAAGCGATAAATTAAGCCTAATTACTTATGGAAAATCACTTAAGCCTAAGTCAGCAGAGAACTAGAACAAAAAGATTTGATAAGAGAATGGAGCTTAATGGACAAATATTTCACTTGGGAGGAAGGGTGCCTAGGTTAAGTGATGTCAGCGGAGGTAGGTGGGAAGGGTATATAAATTTGACCCACAATTCCTCATTATGCATGATTATGATTTGATGTTGAGAGCTCTCCTCCTCCTCTGGAAGCCGACCTTGTTGTTTTGTGGACTACGGAAGCCACCACCCTTGATTGGTTCGGTGTTGAGAGACACACCTAGCCTATCGGAGAATGTTACCATCGAGGTATTTCATCGTGCATTTCGGAGCATTTTGTGAGGAGGGCGAAGCTTAGCCAAGGAGGGCGCAAGCTATTGGAGATTCTCAGATCTGCAGGTGAGCCGTGGTCAGTGCGAGATCCATTCCGGCCAGTGGAGAGCTAGCCACGGTGCTTCCATTGATCCAGTTTTCATCATATTCTGACTGTGGAATCTTGCAGAGCGACCCTTACAGCTGTTTAGGGCGCATGCTTTCCGGATAGGCATTTGGCTTTACATCGCGAGGGTTCTTCATCAGATCCATCCAAATCCTTCCAACCCATTTCACTATGGGGCGAGACAATAAGTTTGAGCTACATAGCGGCTGATTCCAACGATGGAATCCATTGGGGTGCATTGCCCAAGGAGGCATAAACGCCGGGGTTTGAATCTAGTGCCGTGAGATCCGTTTTAGTTGTTGGGACAGGAATTTGGAAAAGTTTGAAGGCATTCTAGCGTTTGAGTTTGAGATCAGGGTTTCCGGCATTTGTCACCGTGCTCATCGGGATCGTTTATTTTAGTCATTCTATCCGTGCATGCCTTGATTCTTTATCTTCTTAGGTCAAATTATTTCTTTGTCATTTGATTGTATTCCAGTCTAGATCCATGATATCTGGTAGCGTTCCCCAGATTGATATATTTCAGTAGGCGTTTTGTATTCCCACGCATGCATTGTTAGTATTCATAATATTGAGTTATTGGCCTTATCTACTATTGCATGCGTCATTTTATGATTATAAAACCTTTGTTATGCTACATACAATTATAATAACCTACATACAACCATAATAAGCCCGACATACAACACTTTAAACAAGAGATGGACAATCTACATCAAACCCTAAAGCGCATCAAGAAACCCCGATTAATATCAGATCTGCATGTTAGAATGGGAAGATCATGGCAAATATCTTGATCAACCGCATCAGGGATATTTCCTTATCTTAAATAGGAAGAGTCTAGTGGGCCTCGTCTCGGCATGATTCTACTATTGCCCGAGTTAAAAAGAATCTGACTGACGTTTAGTTGATATATTTCAGTAGGCGATTTGTATTCCCACGCATGCACTGTTATTATTCATAATATTGAGTTGTTGGCCTTATCTACTATTGCATGCGTCATTTTATGATTGTAAAACCTTTGTTATGCTACATACAACTATAATAACCTACATGCAACCATAATAACTGACATACAAACACTTTAAACAAGAGATCGTCTACATCAAACCCTAAAACGCATCCAGAAACCCCCAGTGTATCAGATCTGCATGTTAGAATAGGAAGATCATGGCAAATATCTTGATCAACCGGATCAGGGATATTTCACTATCTTAAATAGGGAAGAGTCTAATTGGGCCTCGTCTCTCGGCATGATTCCTATTGTTGAGTTAAAAAGAATTTTTACCCCTCAACATGTTGATCATCACCAAAAGGACAATCCAAATCTATCACATGCAAAAAAAACTACAAGGGGATATTCCTCGATACCCTCTTGCTGATACCATAAAAATTTACCATTTTTATGGACGCCAAATGATCAACTCCAAATACATTTCATAACCCTTTTCAGGATTTAACCTTCGACACAAAAATTGAAGAAGGAATATTCTTCGATACTCTTGCACTGGAGTATTGGAATGACTATGAAAAGGTTGTTTCGATAGATGGTGTGGATTTCTCTAGGTTTGTTGGATGACCAGATCTCACTCTCTGGATATTACTGTCGGAATCAAGATAGAAGGCTCTGATATGAAGATCAGTGTCACACTTCCACTTAATTTCATATTTTGATACATGGTTAATATGAGTCATCGATCTGGTGAGATATTTTCCTAGATCTAATCTTGATCTTCAGTCTATTGGCTTCTTCAATTCATGGGTTTCACATAGATAAACTATGATCCCACATTCGATCTATGAAATCACGATAACCTGCACTCAATTCTCTCAACGAATTTATAAATTTTAATAATCACACACATACATGAGCATATATTCATGGACACAATTATTATTTAAATGGTCGAAGGAATAAAATTACACATTGATACTTTGTTCCTTCATGGTATCACAAACCTCAAAAAACAAACACAATATCACCACTCTACACACTTGATAACCTCTCCCATTAAAACAATAATAAAATAAAACTTAGATCTCTCAGGTAGCTCTAAAAGTAACATAATCCCGAGTTATCTCAACAAGCCCTAAATATTGGCATTATTCCTACATATCAACAACTAAAATCAATAACAATATAAAATATTCAATAGAATATATCGTCTAAAAATGTCTAGTTGTTACAATTAAATAAAAATTAGGGAACCAACTCCCTTGGTAAATGTTTTATGATCACTAGGGTTAATCTCAAAATTTGACCTAGCAAATGCTCCTGCATTCGACTCCTAGGGAAGAAAAGAATTGTTAATGAGGTTTTCAACATTTATGCTTTACTTGGAAATTTATGCTACTGACATCCAACTAGTATCTTCCTCTGGTTGATTCTTCCACTTAATCAAGTACTGGAAGTATTATTTATCTGTGTTCCTTCTTGCCACTTTCTTGTCCAATACTACTTCAATCTCCTTCTAAAATTCTTTAGGAAATTGTTCTTTCCATTCAATGATATGATATTCATCACTTACAATAAATCATCTTTTGGAACATCCTTTTTCCCTCTGAAGGGATACCAATCTGCAACATTGAATATTGGAGAAATTCCAATATCACTTGGAAGTTCAATCTCGTAATCATTAGAAGAAAATTTCCTCAATATTCTGCAAGGTCCAATCTTTTTCAAATTCAATTTGTTTTAAGTCCCCACTGGAAACCTTTCCCTTCTAAAACATGTCATGACCAAATCACCAACCTAAAAATCCACTTTTCTCCTTTTCATGTCTTCCCTCTATTTATATTTACCACTTCTCTCCTACACCCTTTTCTTAACACTTTCCTGCGGATCTCACATGCTTACAACAAAATCTTCACCATCAACACTCCTTAATTCTTGTTTTCCCAAATTCTTTAGCTCATATACTCCTCTTGTATGAATTCCATACACAATATGGAATGGAATCATTCATGTGCTTCTATTTAGTGAGTCATTATATGTAAATTTAGCCTGAGAAAGCATCTGGTTCCATTTCTTAGGATTTTCATGTAAAAGACTCCTCAAAATATTCCCCAAACTCCTATTAACTATATATGTTTTCCCATCAGTCTGTGGGTGATAGGATGAGCTAAAACTGAGATTAATGCCCATTTTCTTCCATAGGGTTCTCCAAAAATTCCCTGCAAATTGTGTATCATGATCTGAAACAATGATTATGGGTAAACCATGCAATCTTACTATTTCTGAAAAAAAATAGACTGGCAATATTAGTTACATCAATAGTCTTGCTACAAGCAATAACATGAGTCATATTTGAATATATGTCTACCACAACATAGATAGATTCATTCACCCTTTGTGTATTTGGTAATCCCAATATAAAATCCATGCTGATCAAATCCCATGGTCTATTTGGAATAGGTAGCAGATGATACAGTCCTGTGTTCTAGATCCTCCCCTTAGTATGCTGACAAATCCTGCACTTTTCCACAAATTTCTTCACCTGATTATGCATACCTGGCCGATAATATAAATCATTTACCTTTGCAAAAGTATTTTCTTGACAAAAATGTCATGACAGTCCTCCATTATGTTTTTCTTTAATCAGATTCTCCCTCATTGAAAACTTTCGTATGCATAGTTTATTGTTCTTGAATAATAACCCTTCCTGTAACATATAGTCCAACAACTGGCTTCTATTGCTAGAAACTAGGTTTTCACAAATTGCATAGGAATGTTTGAAATATGCATCATTATACATCTCCTTTAAACCATCAAAACCTAAAGTGATAACTTGAAGTTCTTGCAAAACAAAATTAATTCTACTTAATGCATCAACAATTTTATTGGTTTTACCACTTGTGTGTTTAATCACAAAGATAAAATTCTGCAGAAATTCAACCCACTTGGCGTGTATTTGGTTCAACATTGGTTGACTACTTATAAACTATAATGCATGATTCTAAGTATATAGGACAAAATCCTTGGGCATGAGGTAATGCCTCCACTTCATAAGTGCTTGGACAATTGCATAAAATTCCTTACCATAAGAGGAATATTTTGTTTTTCTTCATTTAATGTCTCACTAAAATATGCAATCGGTATTTTCTCCTAACTTAAGACAACTCCTAATGCAATCCCACTAGCATCAGTCTCAACTTGAAAGTATTTAGAAAAGCTTTGGAAAACCAATATAGTTTTTTCAGTAATATTTTTCTTTAATAGTTTAAAACTTCTATCAGCTACTTCTATCCATTTAAATGGTTGTTTTCTTTCTTTGATAGTTTCTACAATAGGTTCACATATTTGACTAAAACTTCTAATGAATTTTCTATAAAAATCAGCAAGTCTGTAAAGACCAAAATAATTTAAACAAAAAAAAAATCCATAAATTGAAATAGATAAGATTACTTCTACGCAGAAAGACTAAGTAATTTCTTTTATTCAGCATATAAGCATGTTAAATTAATTTAATGAACAACAATTTCATAACAGAATAAGAATTACTTAACAGAATACAAATACCTCTACTCTGATGCTAATTCCTGCTGAGCTGGTTGTCCTTTCCCTGCTACTTTGCCCAGCCTATTGTTGCTTGACCAAACCCTGCCCAAACCGACTAACCACCCAACCAGCTAGGAGCAGCCTGTTCATCTCCCTAGCTCCAGGAAATCGAAAGGAATCCTGGCCCCCGTGCCCAAAACCCCCACCAACCCGGTGCCCCTGCAATGGTTCACTAAAACTCCCAATATCAAAACTCCCCACACCAGAAAATATCCAAACAGAAATCCAGTCCCCCTTCAAAATACTTCCCCCCTCCAAAAATAATGATCCTCCCCGTAAGATTCCTCCCCTTCATATCCCCCTTCACCAACTCTCCTC
>SNQJ01S0179966.1:0-19461 GCA_010110895.2 Picea sitchensis | reverse complement strand
AAATTTATATGAGGTCATCTAAAACCAATTTGTCCACTTTTAAACAAAAAATTAGAATGAGGCTCGCCTCCTCTATTTTCTTTTACAATTTACAAAATTAAAATTTACATTAAATAAATCCCCAATGATGATGAAGTCATGCCCTAAAAGGATGACGTTGGTCCAAGGATGAGACATTGATCCTCCAAGTGAATATAATCTAGCTTTCAAAGGCCATGTGTCATCTTGTCATGTGCTAGAGTGACAAGTGATGCATCTCCCTCCATCAAATCACATCACATCAAAACTAGAACCATCAAACCCCATCATCCAAGGTGACGTCAAGGGATATGGTATGATGTCCTAGGCCTCCATAGGCGGATTTTCAGGTCCAAGGGGCCACAGTGTCATTCTAGATTTTTTCCCAAATTCCTTCAAAGGAAATGTTCATCTTCTCAAGTGTGCAATCAGTGGGGTACATCATCCATCTTATGGCCTTCGATCCCCTATGAAGGTCCAAGTGACCTAGTCCCTCCATGGAAAATATGACACCTGGAAAGGTGTTGCAAAGACAAACAAGTATGCCCTCCAAGGGTCCACAAGTCACATGTATCATTCCAAGTAATCCATATTTAATAAAAGAGCCACCAAAACATGTGCATTAAATCTTCCCCTTTAAAATTAAACAAATGCTCAAGGACCTTATACAACTTGCCAAATTTTAAGTTTGGGATGGTTATCCTGGTGCCCTATTGGGTAGATCAATCCCCAAGTCAAGGAGTGTTTCCCAAGAAGACCCTCTCTAATTCATACAAAAGAGTGTGAGGTGGATAGGGGTATGAATTTTGGGCATGGGGTTTCTTGAAATACAAGGGATCATATTGTCTCACTTATGGGCGCCTTTGTAGAGGGTGTACTGCATTCTTGTTAGCAATGAAATTTTTTTCCAAGCCCTTTATTTTCCATTAATTTATTATTATCCAAAACATTGAGTTCTATGTGCAATGGAAAGTAAGGAGCACCACAATTCTACTTGAATCTAAGAAGACATTGAATATCGAGATGCACCTAGAGGAACTATGTTCACGACACCACTGTGACAGACTCCTTAGCAGAGGACTCCTTACAGAGGACCATAGTAGCAAAAACAATGTTGTCTGCAACATCACCAACAATTTAGTCATGTTCAACAGAACAAACCAGGATCACAGACTGTTAGACCAACAACTTGTACTTCGGGGATCAGGAGGACTGGAATGAAGACGAGATGTTGGATGTGTCAAGAGCCACATTACCAGCAAGATTTTCTGATTAAGTAGGCTAGGGAGGTCAGATAAGTAGGACCCACTACAGTTGGAGATCTGGGCAAGGCCCAAAAAATACATGCAACGGTGAACAACCACCAGGACTATCACTAGTCCACTGTGCTCAAGACGTCAGGTACAATCACAGACCAAACTTTTAGAATTTTGATAGATCCAGGTGCCACAAAGAGATTTATCTATAGTGTAGAGCTAAAGAAAATTAAGGTAAAGGTAGTCGAGAAGGACACATTCATATATGTAGAAATGACATCAGGTTCCAAACAAAAGGGTGGAGGAAATGTTAAGGACTGTAGCATTAAATTGGGAGATTTGTTAACGAAGGTCAACCTATATGTCACAATATTAGGATCTTATGACATAGTGATTGGTATAGATTGGTTGCAATTTCATGATGCGATATTTAGCTGTAAAACAAAATAGTTAAGTTTGACAGATGATTTAGTGAAGAATAGAGTGATTGTAGGAAGAAACTAGGGAGTGTCCTTGAAGTTTATTTCTTCCCTACAACTACAGAAGAGTATGCACAAAGAATGCAAGATTTATGCAGTCTTAGGGCTAAATGAAAAGGGGGATGCAGAAGGATTATAAAACCTTATTGTAGTGCAAGAGTTTGCAAACATGTTTCCATAAGAGTTACCAGGTTTTTCACCTGAAAGAGAATTGGAGTTTACAATAGACCTTAAACTCGAAACTGAACTGATAGAAAGAACGGCTTATCCGATGTCAACACCTAAATTGCAGGAGTTGAAAATGAAATTGAAGGAATTTTTGGATTTGGGACTTATACGTCTAAGTGTGTCACCTTGGGGTGCACCAGTTAGTTTCATGATAAAGGAGGATGGATCGTGGAGACTTTATATTGACTATTGTCAATTGAACAAAGCGACGATCAAGAACCAATATCCATTTCCAAGAATAGATGATTTGTTTGATCAGACAAAAGGAGTGACGGTGTTTTTGAAGATTGACTTGAGATCAGGATATCACCAATTAAGGATTAAAGAAGAATATATCTCTAAGACCACATTTAAGAGGATATTCAGACACTATGAATTTACAGTTTTACCGTTCGGATTGACAAATTCCCCAAGGGTATTAATGAGTTTGATGAATGGGGTGTTCTGTGAATACTTGGATAATTTTGTTCAAGTATTTATTGATGACATACTGATTTATTCTCGAATGAAAGAAGAGCATGACGAACATTTAATATTGGTCCTACAATGTCTACGAGAAAACAAATTGTACGGGAAACTATCGACTTGTTCTTTTTACCAATCAAAGATTCATTATTTGGGACATATCATATCTGGTGAAGGTATCGATGTGGATCCATAGAAGGTAGAGGCTATTATGGAATGGCCTACACCAACAAACATATAAAAAGTACATAGCTTTATGGGTTTAGCAGGATATTACCGACGATTCATCGAAGGTTTTTCGATGATAGAAAATCCGATCAAAGAATTGTAGAAAAAGAATAAGAAGTTCGCATGGACTGAGAAATGCACAGAATAATTTCAAAGGATCAAATATTCGTTGACGACATCTCCGATACTAAATGTCCCCGACATGGATAAGGAATTCTTGGTATGCACATACGCATCCAAGGAAGGTTTAGGCAGAGTTTTGATGCAAGAGTGTTGAGTGATCGCTTACATTTCTAGGAAATTGATAAAGCATGAGGAGAACTACGCAACACATGACATGGAGTTATTAGAAATTGTGTATGCCCTGATAATTTGGAGACATTATTTGATTGGAAGAAAATTAGAACTAAAGACAAATCACTGTAGTTTGCAGCATATTTTCACATAGAATGACTTGAATGCGTGGCAAAGGCGTTGGTCAAAATTACTTAGTGAATATGAATTTGAGATTACTTACAATAAAGGAACAATGAATTGAGTGGCAGATGCGTTGAGTCGGAGACCATGCATATTCTCGGTAATATCGCTTAAGAGGAATCTTCGAGAAAAGATTCTAACTTTACATATAGATGATGATTTTTATAGGGACGTTAAGAATAATATTGGACAAGATACCTAATGGTACCAAAGTATGAAGGTTAGTCAATAGACAACGATGGATTGTTGATATTTAATGGAAGAATTTACATACTACCTAGTGACGAATTAAGAAATCTGATATTGAAAGAAGCTCATAGAGCAGTGTACATGGCTCATCCAGGAGTCACGAAGATGAAGACAAAACTTAAGCCTTTATTCTTCTAGAAGAGAATGAAAGAAGAAATAGTTAGTTACGTGGCGAGATGTCTAGAATGTCAACAAGTGAATGTTGAACATAGACATCCAATAGGATTACTACAAACACACTCTATTCCAGATTCAAAATGGAAGGTCATTTTGATGGAATTTATCATTGGATTTCCACTAATGACAAGGAGGCATGATTCAATATTCGTGGTAGTTGACACTTTGACAAAGAGTGCACACTTTATCCCAGTGCGTATGACATATTAGGTGCCAAAAATAGAAAGAATATTTGTCAGAAAGATTGTGAGGTTACATGGAGTACCAAGAAGGATCATATCCGATCGAGGATCAGTGTTTACAAGACGTTTTTGGACCAGTTTCCAAGAGGATTTGGGAACGTAGTTGAATTTCAGTACAACGTATCACCCTGAGACAAAAGGACAAACAGAGAGAACGAACTAGATTTTGGAGGATGTTGCATATGTATGTAATGGACCAACAAAAATGTTGGGAATATTTGTTGCCACTAGTAGAGTTTACATACAACAACATCTATTAGAGTACGATTAAGATGGAACCATTTGAGTTTCTCTACGGACGACCCTGTCGAATGCCATTGGGTTGGGATCTACTTCAGGACAAGGTCCTGGTAGGACCATAGGTGATCCAAGAAATGGAATAATAGATGCAATTGATAAGACAAAGGATTAAAGAAGAAAAATATAATAAGAAGAGCTATGTTTATGTGCATCGCGTTGATCGCAGTTATGAAGTTGGTGACACAGTTTTCTTGCAGGTGAAACCGCACAAGAGTTCCATCAAGTTCGGAAAGGGTGTTAAACTCTCTCCTAGGATTGTGGGACCTTTCGAAGTTGTGGAAAAGAAAGGACTTGTGGCTTATCGACTAGCCTTGCCTGATTGTTTGAGGTGTATGCACGATGTATTTCATGTATCTATTTTGAGAGATTATATTAGTGCTCCTTCACATACTATTGACATGATTTCTTTGCAGGTGTCAGACGAGGGTGCTCTCATGGTGGAGCCAATCTACATTCTATACCATCACATTTGAAAGCTATGATGTTGAATAATCGATCAGGTCAAGGTCCAATGGGACAATTATAGTCCACACTTGGCTACCTGGGAGGACGCATATGAGATGTGTCAACAATTTTCTTACTTGTTTGATAGATTAGACATATAGATCTATGTCAGATACATTTATTTACTTGTTTTTATATATTGTACAAACTTTGGGACAAATTTTAAATCAAGAGGGGGTGTATGTAACATCCTTCTATACAAAGCACACTTTTATTGACTTATTCTTTGACGACACTTGCGTGAAAGTGATACGGTTATGGTATATTATGATTTTGTTTTGCTTATGGGTTATATATGATGAGGATGATGTATTGTAACTTATTGTTAATCCGATGTATATATATTGGAAGATGTTATTAACGGGTCATCCTGAGTGTGCAGGACACATGATAGGTTAAGGATTCTGATGGCATTGATGGACTCCCTTGGAATCTGGATTGAGTCAGGGAGTGGATTGTAATTATTTGAGTATTTCATTTTATGCACATGTGATGTATGATTCATTTGAGTATGATTTATCTATATGGAATAATTGATAGTGTTTTTTCAGTGGATGCAGGCTTGAAAATGCTTTCTAATCCGACTCACATAAGGAGTAGAGGGGCCATGCACATAAAACTAGACATTGAGGGAGAGGTGTGGAAGCATCCCTGTCACAACCTACTAGCACTCCCACCGTGGCCAGAACTATAGGTTAACGATTACCTATTTTGAGTGGTCCACGATGTCATGAGGGTAGACTGAGACAATCACTCACGAATATTTCTAAGGGACGCACAATAAGGCGAATTCCTTATTCCTTAGAATCCCCTAGTCTCTCACAAGGTCGACCGGATGTAGTTTTGAATCCAAAGGTCCAGACAAACTTCCAAAACAAGTCAAAGGTGAGTGGCACCCTTGGAGAACAGAGGTGCGTCTTGAAGGGAATGTCACGTAATTAAACTTTAGTCAATAAATCTAGGTGGCCTAGAAAACTTTGAAATTATTAAACCTTGTAGGATTAAATAACAGGTTGTTAAATATAAATCCTAACAAAATTCTAAGCCTAAGTCTAACTCTAAATTTAAATAAAGGACTAAATGAATTATGACATGAGTTAAAGATTTGAGATAAATCAATTTCTAGGAAAAAGTAAGTAAAATACAAAGATTTGATAAAATGCACATGTGTGCATGAAATTAATAAAAGGGGATTTTTAAAATGGAAATACAAAATTAACTTGAGAGAATGGGTGTACATAGAATAGAATATTGAGTCAACCTACCACTAGTCTAAGTAGAAGAAGACTCCCAATCCAACTCTAACTAAGATCTAGTTAGGAGACACACATTAAATGATAGATTGGGGAACTAAGAGAAAAAATAAGAACACATTGTGGAATGTGAGGTAAAATGGCTTTTAAATAAAATAAAAAGAGAAATTACTTGTGCAACTTGGGGAGAGTGTGACACATGTAGTGGGTGAATAATACTTTAAATTAAATAATTAAAAGTTAATTATTTTTGCATGAGGACATGTGTCAGAGAGGAAAATTCTATAAAACAAATGATGCAGAAGGAAAAAAGGACCGGACCTTTGGAGCACTGTTATTCTACCGAATTTTTGATTGATTGTGTTTTACATGTGAGAGTTGGGACTCCAAGCTTGTGAAAAGAGTGGAAGCTCTTCCTTGCGAGGCAAACTTGGAAGATATTGTGTTCTAGCTTTTGTTATTGGCTCCTTTGTAGTTCAAGGGGCTAAGGGGGAAGAAGAGTACCCATAGCATTGGTTGGGCGGTACTGGTGAAGTTTCATTGATTATCAAGCAAGAGAATAGAGGAGTGAAAGACTTTGAAGGGCATCTTCATTTCACAACCTTCATTGGTCCCGATATTTATATATTCTCCATTTATTTGTAGTACAAGTATATTAGTATGTTAGATTTGGTATGGCCACTATAGAGTTAATAAAAAGTCTTAATGCCAATTTGTTACAATAGTTGTCAAACGAATAATAGTTACGGTGTTTACAATTTTCAATTTTTCGTTGTAATTTTGAGTGTTTCCAAACTCTATTTTTAGGTGGCTTGATACACTTGTAAAACTCGAAATGATATTCTATATGGCCTGTGTTTTTTTTATTTTTAAAGTTGTATTTTATTCTATACTTGAAGTTCTTATGATCAGTGCTTTTACTTGAGATTATGTTAAAGAAATTTCATATCATATTGTTCATTGGTAAATTAAGGAAATAAATTCCTAAATTTGTATCGTGAGTTCTCTGTTGAATTTCATTTAAATCCTAAATCAATTCATATGGTGGGATCTTTGTCAAATTGTATTCTAAATCCTAAATTTTGTATCATGAATTTCCTGTTAAATCTTATGACAATTCAATTTTGTTCAATGGTGGATCCCTGTTGAATTTTGTTTAAATCCGAAATTTTGTTTAAATCTGTTGAATTTATTGATAAATCCAAATTTATTAGTAGCGTGGAGTATCTGTTTAAATCCAAATTTGGGGAAAAATCGTAGGGCCCTTGTCAAGTTGCAAATCTAAGAAATTTAGAACATGTTGGTTCACTGTCTTTTTCTTTTTCTTTTCCGGAATTGTGACTCTCACTTTAATTTTAGTCGTTAGCCCTGTTACCTTGATAATTATGCATTTGATCGTGGGCTAAAACCTAGCGCTGACCCAAAAGGCATTATTCGAATCTTCGGGACTCTGGCGCTCCAGAGGTTTCTTCAACTCCAAAAATCCCTTTCACCCAGAGTGTTACCATTCGAACTCGGTCTTAATTCGAGGTTGACCAGAAGATGTCGGTTCTACCCTACCTTCCACCTACCTTCGCCATTGGTTACAAATTCAATCAGACGGCTGACATGATTCCTCCTCACACGAGAATCTATGGTGGAGATGTCGAAACTCCAAGCTTCAGATTTCCTCGACACCCTTCCACTTTGAACTAATACACCTAGATCGTCGAACTCCCGAAGAGTTTGGGGATAAAATGTACACACTCCTCCTATAGCCGACGACCGTTATCAACTCCGAAACTCCAGGCTTCGATGATTCTTGTTCCTAATCACTACCAAACTCTCGAATTGTCTAACTTCGAATTGGTGAAGGGCGAAGATCTATAGTCCACGTTCAACTGTCAATGAATGGTCAGGATTGACTACAGGATTTGGGACTTCGAGACTTTCCACACCCAAGAAACTTTCACCCACAACCTTCTAGATAGCCGAATTTCGAATACTCAAAAATCTACGGACACATGTACCCAACAACTGACGGTTAGGATGTACTTCGGACTTCGGGAGTTCCGTAACTTTTAACAACATGACTCAAATTTGTTGGACTGAAAAAATACCGAACTTCTGAAGGATGAAGGCTTGAATATCTAACAGCCCTCGTTCGATATCTATATCCACAACTTTCCTTTACTCCAGGACTTCGAGGTTCTTAGCCCTTAACTTCTATGATTATTTTAACTGGAGTGTCAAACTACAAAAATTCCAAAGGATGAAGACTTGAAGATCTAAAAACCCTTGTTCGATCTCTAGATCCACAACTGTCCTTTTCTCCAGAACTTCAAAGCTTCAGGGTTTGTTAGTTCTTAGACAATTATGAATCAAACTTGTCGAATCACCAAACCCTTGAGGATCCAATGGATCGCATTCGCTCACTAATTTACGGTGTTGATTCACTCCATGACTTCGGACTTTGGAGCTCACTTAATACAAACAACTCAAATCTTTCGAAGTGACGAAGTCCGAAGTGAATAAGTATGAAGGACTCTAGGTTTAACGAGTGCACACCTCCTGTCTAATCTAACTGTTATAGAAAGATTTTCCTCACCCTATGCAATATTGCACAGAAGGCCTTTTTCCATTTCCCTATGTAGACATATCATCCATGTTTGATAAATAAAAAGCTAAAAATAAAAATAAAATCCACATGTACGCACCTTGCCTACTATACAACATGCGTATACACAGGCGGCTCCACTACAACCCGTGTACATCGAGATTTGTGCCAAAAAATGAAAATCAAATATCAAGTTTCCATGTCACGACAGGAGATCTATGATCCTTGGCATTCCATATACTGGAAACGTTCTGACTCGGCCATTCATTTCCATTTGAAGGCTATAAATGGGCCAATTCTGATCTATGGAAAGAAGAGAAAGAATTCAACTTTGAGAGCAAAGTGACTCTGTAGAAATTATTACTTCATATTGAGTCTTCATCCCTTTGTCCTTTAAGTCTGAACACAGTGTTAAACCCCCAAGATCTTCCCTTATTGATGGAGAACCTCATTGTCTCCCTTCTACGAGATTTCCTTTGGTGGAGGATTGAAGTGGTGGAGGCCCAACTGGAAGGAACTTAGTTTCCTGGTTCTGAACCATGCCAACACGGAAGTCTATAATGTTTTCACTTTTGCTGATCATTTATTAATAGAAATACTCCTTTCTTGTCCAATTGATATCTTGCAAATATATGAGTTATTATCCATGGGCATATTTGTCATGTATATTAATGGATTATGCTATTTAATGTGCTAACCTTTTATATCATCACCATATGCTTTCTTTTCTTGTTTGTTGAGAACCAGTTGTAGGTACAAATGTTTTGGTCAAAGTGCTCAATGGTGGACATCATCGAACATCTCGACAAGGTAAGCCTCTTTCTTATATCACTTGCATATTAGTTTATATAGCATGTTTTTGGGATAGATTTGATTTCTGCAGTCACATCCATTTGTTGTGGTTTACCCTAGCCATAGAGAGTTTTCCCCACGTAAAAGAATTGGCGACCATACTGGGGATGATATTCTTTCAAAGGGTTTGGAGTAATTTTTCTCCTTGCATTGCTCTCATTCCTTTTTGTTTCTTTTCATATCAATGTTTGACAGTTTCTATTCACTCTGGGTCTGTGTTTTCAGCCTTTCTCCCTTACCTGGCCTTGTTTTGAAACATATACGTGCTTTTTGTCTTGACAGCTACGTACATACGCTAGCTGGCCCTAAACAGTCGCGTACATCAGTTTTCCTTGCTTGTTTGCTTGGTCTGGTGTTTGTTGGGTGGGATTTGATGTTTACTGAGCCTTCTTAGGTCTCTGTAGTTCTTGTTGAGTGTCTCTGGGATGACAGGAAACCTGTCTGGAGTTGAATTTCAGGGCAAAGTATTTATCGTCACCTTTTCATTTTGATTTTCCATGTACATTGGGCTGGGTGTTCTGCTCCTTGGTATTCTTCTTGAGTTATTTCTTTCTATAAACAGTAGAACTTATATATCAAATTTCTTATTAGTCCATGCATTTTCTTTTTATTATATTGAAAATACAAAAAAATAGGCATTTTTCATTGCTTGGCATTTTTGTCTTTCGAGTCCTTGTCATTAGCTTAGTTAATTTAGTGAAAGATTTCATTTTTACTTCAAAATTGCAGAGTTGAAATTGAAAATTGCATTTGTTTTCAGAAGCATATCATTCATTGAAAGTTAAAGTTAAGTCTTTGCATTATTTTCATATTTACTTTTCTTGCATAGTCATAACATCATGAGTTTCACTAACATACCTTTTTGAGTAATCACGGCAACTAAAATTAACGCCATAATTTAAAATTGATTAGTCATGATTTTGTTTTCTAGGTTGCACAAACTAGCTTAGGATTTAGTGCCTTGGAATATGATTTTGTGAGTAAACTTCTCCAAGGAAATTAAATCAACATATGTGTCTGAGAAAAGAAGTGGAGAAATATAGTGTATAATTGGTAATATCGGGAGGCTCCTCTCACACCAGAGTTAATCATGAGGTCGCGCGAGGTTGGTTGAAGGGATATCCCCCCGATACCTTCTTATCATCAAAGATATTTATGGGGATCTATTCGTATCTGGGGATCTTGCTAGTGCCTTTACCTCTGTGAGAGGTGGTACTTTCAAGGTTTTGAGCTTTGATACCCTGCCCATACGGTGGACCTGACTTACGATTGCTCACTTGTGCATCGATTATACATTGGTTTCTTAGTTTCTTGACTTAGGTGCCACATAGGTTACTTGCAGGGGTTATTCTGCAGGCACCCTGGGTCAGATAAGTGTCAGGCGTCACACAACCGTTATGGAGGATTACCTCTCTGGGTGGATATGACCGACTGGTTGTTAAGCCCACGAGGGCCCTTATAATTGATTTTGTTACCTCCAATATTTAGCAGGGAGTCTCATGCCCCTCTTGGGTGAGACATACATTTTTTAGGGAGGGAGGCCACTCATCCACTTTACCCCGTTTGCATGCATATTGGTCATTTGACTTTTGGTGTGCTCTTTGACTACTAGTTGGCATTAGGATATATTTTTTATCTTTAGAATCTTAATTCATAGTTGAGTCGGACTAGCATCCCCACTGGTTCCATCGCTTGTTACAGTTACCACCGAATTTTGAGTCTTTGCCTTCTAAAAGGCGTAGAGTTATTAGTCGTGGTACACACACCTCCATTGTTCAAACTTGTGATTCTAAAAGGATGAGTACTGAATCTAATCTTCAGAACACTAGGAGCCCTTCGACTCCCACACCCACTATAGTTAATGGCACCCCTTTGACTCCCACACCCACTATAGTTAATGGCACCCCTTTGACTCCTGCAACCACAATGGTTGTAGTGCCGAAGGCACCTATCATTACTATGGCTCGTCCTATAGTAAATGCTCAATCTCTCACCTTGAAACCTTTTGGGTCTCTTGGTCACTCACTGAGATATAATGTTCATTCCATCCCTATGGATTCTAGTCCTTTTTCCTATGGTATGTCAAACTTTACTTCGTAGTTTTCGAACGCCATCCCAGTTGTTGGCCCTAATGCTATCATTGGGCTTGGGGGAACTACACATCCTTATACTCCATTTTCGTTTGGTGGTTCTCACATCCCTCAAACGATTCCTAATATAAGAGGCATTCATGATTTTAACCCCGAGTCCAATCCTCCTGCTTCTAGGTGGAATAACAACCTGGAGAACAAGATTCTGCTCAAGTTCCGTCCTAAACCCCTACCTCCTCGGTACAGATTCTAACCAATATGTTTGACATGATGAATCCACTTATATCCTCCATATTCCCACCCGGAGGAGATCATTTTCACACTTTTGGGCAACCCCCAACCCAGATCCAATCCGTTAGGGGGCAAGTTTTATAACCCCCAACATAAATTTCCTAATAGAATAATGCCCAACCAACCTTTTATGAATTAGCTCAGAGGAGGGCTTTATAATATCAGACAGGGATATGGTGCTTACCAAAACCCTGGATGGGCTGCAGTTTCTCAAGAACAATGTTTCCCGGGATCTTGGGGCCAGATGTCGCAACCTCATCTCCCCTTTCTGTTCATGCTTAATCTGCCAGACTTGTCTAAGTTAATGAATGAACATGTGATTCATGATCCTACATGGCCCCCCATCCCCACCAAGATTCGTTCATAGATTCCTAAGTTTGAAGGTAATAATGGAGAGGATATTGGTGATCACGTCGCTACCTTTCACCTTTGGTGCTCATTGAATTCCCTTAATGACGATTCTATTCGTTTGAGATTATTTCAATGCACCCTCATTGTATTTTCTATGAAATGGTATACTGAGCTACCCAGGGGGTCATATGGGACCTTTAGTCATTTGGTGATGGTCTTCCTTAACCACTTCCAGTTTCCCATTCGTTACGATGATGGCCTAGAACTTCTGTTGACTTTACGCCAAGATACCACCAATACTCATATCTCAGATCATATCTAGGAATGGCATAGACGAAAGAGGTTGATTAAGACCCCTATACCCCCGACCTTTATTTTAGAATGGTTCCTTTAGTTTTTGAATTCTCCTATCTTGAAGGACGTTGCTACTTCCGGGTTTACCACTAAGCAAGAAGCAATCTTTAGAGACCAACATTTAGATCTGATATACACTCAGTCTGGGATGTTATACCACCTTCTTCCTGAAGCACCGTGGTCAATGTATGACCCTAGAAAAAATCTCGGACCTCATGCTCATGGCATTGTAGGTTCCGCCAATGTAAGATCCGCAGACTCAGTGACAATCCATTTGAAAGAGTTGTCTCTAAACGCGTTTGTAGGAGGGCCAACTTCATCACTGTCTTCCAATCCCACTCAGTTGGCAGATGTACTTTCCATGCAATCGTCGGCCAACCCAAATGGTAACCAAAAACTAGGAAGGAATAAGAATAAAGGACGTAATAATTGTAAGGGTGGGAAAAATGGTAATAAACCCAAGGACAATGACAATAATGAGAAGACGAATAATAATGCCAAAGAGGGAAAACGAGAAAGACGTAAGGTGAAGTTTCCCTATAATATTTGCATAGATGATTACCTTACCCATTTATGCCCCAAACTTGCAGAAGTTGCAAGGCTATTATCTCTACCGCCCATCATGCTGACGAATCCATTTCCACATAACCAACGCATGGCCTCGAGTTCCTCAAACACTGGAAATGCGACTGATGGGAGTCAAAACCTATTGTTGCAAGATGGCGATCATTTATGTATCAATATGGTCGATGAAAAAATCAATGTAGCCACTCGATCTCGAGATTATAGCTCTTCACAAGCTATTCCTGGTCTAGAATCTCCTCCTCCTCCTCTGGAGACAAAATTATAGATTGAAAAACTAGATCCACCGCCTCGTATTTTGAAAGGAGTACTCAAGCTCTCTACCCACAATCCAAATGCTATATTCACCCAGAACTACTCTATTGTTGAGGACCTGGGTCAAACCCCTTGTGCAATCTTGGATTTTGAGTTACTCCAAACGTGTCCTTCACAGAGGAATGCCTTACTATCTTCTTTAGGAGCTCTAGAACCCAGTGGCTCAAAAGTTATCAAGTTTGATGTCACGGATTTAAAGCTTTGCTTGCCTTACCATGTGGATTTCCAAATCCATGTGGAGTACTCAAATTATACCATCAAACATGCGTTTTTTGATGAAGGTGTTGCTACATGCGTAATGTCCCTCATCTATTGGAAATATCTCGGTTCTTCGACCCTTTCTAAGTCATCGAACATGTTGACTTCTTTTGACGGTCATTCCTTCCACCCTCACGATATTATTCATGCCTTTCTGATCCAGTTAGGTGGGAAGATGATAGAGGTGGAGGTCGAGGTAGTTGATGTGCCTCTTGATTATAACTTGTTTCTAGGACACAATTGGACTTATGCTATGGTCGTCGTCGTATCGTCCATCTTCCGTACTCTTTATTTTACTCTGAAGGGAATATTGTGAGGATCGACTAGTTATCCTTTGCATACACTAATCCCAATGAATCTGTTAGACAGTCGATCCCTGTGATCGACAATTCTTAGCCGGAAATTGAGAATATTGGTGTCGAAATGTATTCTTACCTCATGGGTACTTTGAACTTCATGAAACCAATTCACCACATCTACACCATGTCCAATAGGCATGTTTCAACTAGGAGGTCCATTCCTTTCCGCAGTTCCTATTTTAGTGATCCTTGGACCCTACCTTCCTCGACTGCGTCTTGTGAGGGTCAACCACATACTGGAGTTATATCACCAACCTCTGTTAGTCATGTTGGAGATGGGTTGACAACCTATGTTAGTCATTTTTAAGACCAACGACTAGCCGCTGCAATTCATGTTGGTGGCACAAGTCTAGTCATCGCTAGTCACACTGCACATTCATCACCAACCTCTGCCAGTCATGTTGGGGATTTTCTACTAGCCTCTGCAAGTCATGGCGGGAGCATGTCACCAGCCACTGCAAGTCATGCTGGAGGAATTCATATGATTGAGAAGCCTAGACGTGTAAGACGTAAGCCCAATCACCTTTGCAGGATTTTCAAAGGTGATCTCCTTAATCGTTTGTGCCCTGCTACTGCTGTGGTACAAGAAGAATGGTCCTTTCCAAGGGGCCCTTTGGGTTCTAAGTAATCTTTGTCTTCCCAACCTTCTTTGGTTGATACAGCAGTCATGTCGATGCATTCTTCGATTGACACCCCTCTTCCTTTAGGGTCTGATGCATCTCTTGACCTTTTTGTCTCACATACATTTCAACCAACGATCGTGTCGATGCAATCATCGACCAACACCACTCCTATTTTTGGGGGTGATGCATATCTTGGCCTTGTTGTCTCACATCATATTCAACCAATGGTTGGAGACGTGGACGTGCCGATGCAATCTTCAACCAATACCACTCTTCTCTTGGAGAGTGACAAGCCTAAGGAAGTGACATTTCCAATACAATCTTTGGTCAATCCCACTCTTCTTTTGAAGGGTGATACATCCTTCGAACATGTCCTTAGAATTTCTAGTTCAGTACCCACTTCACTAGGGACAATTCCACTCTCTTCGAGTATGATCCCTCCAAGTCCTAGGGTGGTTTCCTTTGATTGGAATGATCTTATAGAGCCTCGACTTCCTTCTTCTACACCCTTCCAGATAAGAGATATTCTTTGATATATTGTCGACAAGGTAACCTCTGCAAGTATTTTATCCTCCTCGACCTGGAAATATTTGGGTTTTCCCAAACTTGTGTCAACTCTTTGTAAGATCCTGACCTTTCACATAAGTCCTGCATGGGAACCTTGGTCTCCCCCGTGACTCGCTGCCTAGAATCTCCCAAGCAAGTCTGAGTAAAGCTCTTTTCCAACTCGTCTAAAAAATGAAAATATTTATGATTGATATGTCCCTTTCACACTCCTTAAATTGGACTTGAAAGGTCGTGAGTCTTAGTTAAGCTCTTTTCTGAATCGTTTTCAAAAAGAGAAAATATTGTCGAGTGAACTTGTGTGTTTCACACTCGTAAATTGGATTTGAAACGACGTATATTTGGCACAAGTTTATCCATTTTTCACACCAAGTAGACTAAAAGACATAAAAAGGGAAATTTTTTGGCGTTAAGTTGTGATTACAGCTCATGCCCTTGCTTGTAGTATTGATTCTTTATATGGTTCTCGCTTTGCGTTTTAAACCATTTGCTTCAACATTTTTGCATCCTCAACCAAGCAGAGTCTTGTTTTTATCCTTCACAATTTGACACCCTATACCCTGGAGGGAACATTCCCCTGAGTGTCCATCTCCCACATGCATCTCCTTACATTGAGCATAGGTATGTTCCACTGCTGGAAATAGTTTTTCTTACCTGTGACACTTGTTTCCTCCTATGTATCATAACATTCATTTGTCTATGAAAAAAAAACAATACAGGTGGGAAGGGAGTATTATCTTATATTGGAAGAAGTCATGTCACCTTTGAACAAAGAACAAAGTTATTGAGTCCATTTGTCACCATAATTTTGGGTTTAGCATGGCCTTAGGAAGCTGAGATCATTACAAAGTCTTCTCTACAAACTGGTTACTCTTCCAATCCCTATGGATAATATCATTGATGCCTCTTGCATCTCATTGTTTCATCATTGAGTCTATGCTGTCGGAGTCTTCCATATGTCTCATGCTCTTTTTCAAAGGAATTCTATCAACCTGTGTCATCCACTCCTCAGATTTCTTTGCTTTGCATGTCGGCTATACCTTCAGTTTGTCTCATAGTCACATGATATTGTAGTCCTATCATGCACCTTGGCGCTACTTTCATCATTGGTAGGAAACCTTGAACCCAACAACCGACATTTCATCATTGGTCGTTGACTGGGTGGTTTCCCTTGTGTTCAATGACAAGACATCTATTCACACACTGGGATTCATGTAGTGTCTTGGATTCCATTAGCCTTATTGGTGGTTTTCTCACCTTTTTCAACAATTTTCATCATTGGTTTTTATTAAGAGGGTATTTTTCGTGTACCTCTTGCACTTGGCACACGCGAAAGACACACAGGTTCATTGGTTTGTGAACATGTTATTCATCCAATTTCCACCAAATCATGAAGCTTCTGATTTGTACCTCATGCTGACTGATGAGAGATTCCTTAATTCTCTCCTTTCAGTGAGTCTCCTTCCATCGACTTTGGCTCATCTATTATGGAAACGAGACCTAGAATCTTATGAGTACCTTGAGGCTTGCAATCATTAGTGGTAGGCTCACTTGCCATCGACAGTTGGGAATACATCAGTGTCTTCTAATCGATGGATTCTTCAGGTGTTCGACACCAACTCCTTTATTCACACTTGTAAGAATGTACTTAGTGCCTTGATACCTACTTTCATTATCGGTAGGTTGTCTCATGTTTGTTAACAGTATACCTCAATGATCGGTAATCAAATGATGTCTCATTATGTTCGACCTCAAATCCTTTATTCACGTGATGTATACTTGCACCCTTGGTGGATTGTGTAGAAAACTTGAAGACATCACTATGTGGCCACAACTTTCCTGAGTTGTTGCTTCCTTTTCATTGGACCAATACCTATATGACTTAAGTGATCATGGGAGATCAGATTGTAGTCCATTGTATACATATATCTTTAGATTGGTTTTGAGACTAGTTCTTCTGGGCCTTGTTCATGACTATGACAACTTTTGGCATGTAATCGCATTTGTATTTGCCTATTCATGGCCACATACACTTTTTTGGTATACTTTCACATGGATCTGCAGTGTAATTCTATTGGTAGCCATGTATACAAACTTAGTGCAGAATGTAATGAGCAACTAGTTCGTCTATCTAGTTCCCCATCACTCCACTTCAGGGTTTTTTATAATGTATTTCATCCATCACAAATACTCCTCTGACCTCACACATTAGGGGGAATCTATTATAGAAATATTTGCCTCACCCTATGCAATCTTGCACATAAGGTATTTTTCCATTTCCCTATGCAGACTTATCATCCTTGTTTGATAAATCCATAGATAAAAATACAACAATTTCCACATGTATGCACCTTGCCTACTATACAACATGTGTATATGCAGGCCTCTCCACTACAACCTACATACATCAGGATTTGTGCCAAAAAATGAAAATTAAATGTCAGGTTTCCATGTCACGACAAGATATCTCTGATCCTTGGCCTTCCATATACTGGAAATGTTCCGACTCGACCCTTCAGTTCCATTTGAAGGCTATAAATAGGCCAATTACGACTATGGAAAATAAGAGAAAGAATTCAACTTTGAGAGAAAAATTACTTTGGAGAAATTATTACTTCATATTGAGTCTGCATCCCTTTGTCCTTTAAGTATGAACACAATGTTCATCCCCCGAGATCTTCCCTTATTGATGGAGAACCTCATTGTCTCCCTTTTATGAGCTTGCCTTTGGTGGAGGATTGAAGTGGTGGAAGCCCAGCTAGAAGGAACTTAGTTTCTCGGTTCCAAACCGTGCCGACACAGAAGTCTGTAATGTTTTCACTTCTTCTGATCATTTATTAATAGAAATACTCCTTTCTTGTCCAATTGATATCTTGCAAATATATGAGTTATTATCCATGGGTGCATTTTTCATGTATATTAATGGATTATGCTATCTAATGTGCTAACCTTTTATGTCATCACCATATGCTTTATTTTCTTGTTTGTTGAGAACTAGTTGTAGGTACAAAGCTTTGCGTCAAAGTGCTCAACGATGGACATCATCAAACATCTGGACGAGGTAGGTCTCTTTCTTATCTCGCTTTCATATTAGTTTATATAGCATGTTTTTGGGATAGAGTTGATTTATGCAGTCACATCCATATGTTGTGGTTTACCCTAGCCATAGATATTTTTTCCCTCTTAACACTAACGGTTGTGGCGAAGTCGACTCCTCACGAGAATATCTCATCCACTAGCTGTTAAAAAGGGAATTTTACAATCCTTGAGTCCCCACTTGAGCCTTGCACACACGTTTTCTCCTGATCTATGGACTTTAAAAGGTCATCTACACACTTATTGCACCTACTCTACATAGTTTTTCATTGTGTCTCCCGAGGTTCATGTTTTTAGACTTTTAAGGCCTCCACCCACCTTGACTGGTCTTTGTGCACCTTGCGTTGTTTCTCTCGAGTTTTGGAATTTCAACGGTTCGTCTATGATTTTTTGGTGTTGGCACTGGGCATACCTTACTCTGTGACACTTGGAAGAGAAACTTTGGATCTTTAAATAGAATCTTAACTCATTCGTAGAACATACATTCACACAATTGAAAAATTACTTCATCACAGTGTCTTTTATTTTAGAAAGTACATAGTAAGCTTACATTTTCCTCTCAGTGTTTGAGAGATTTTTTCTTCTCTTCCTCTTTATTTCAAATAATATATATATTATGCTAGCACATAGTATCTACTTACTGGGTTGTACAATGGAGAATTGTTACAATATTGAATAATGAATGATGGGTGTATTTCCTTGAGGGAAGAGATTTTTGTTTAATGATGAGTAATAATTATATGATAGAATTCATAAAGAGATGGCATATTATCTAGATGATGGATAATTATTTTTATTGTAACTTTTAAGGGAAGGAAAACGTGTCTAGTATTTGAGGATTTGAATGATTAAATTGCGTTATGATTAGGTACTTTACTGTTATCTTTATCATGATTCTAGATTTGATTTTGTGTACGATAATTAGATGCTTCCTTGTTCCTCAGAAAAGTCGCCAGTCTTGAGACCTTAAATGGTCAAGATCAATCAGATGAATCCTGGACTTGAGCGTTGATTATGTGTCTTGGAGGTCCTAACCTTGCAGGTAGGTTGGATGGGTAGATATCCCAGATTTCTTATGTTGTGATTTATTCTGTTAGAAGCAATGATGTTGTATAATGAAACTTGCAGTGTAGGATGTAAATGAGAAATGAATTTGTAAAAATTGAAGTATGTTAATGTCTAGTAACATTTTTCTTTGATGTTTTAAAAAAATATTATCCACTATTGTACTCACTTACATTTATGTGGTAAAAA
>SNQJ01S0179965.1:8717-19216 GCA_010110895.2 Picea sitchensis | reverse complement strand
GACTATCGTAATTTTAGCTTTCTCTAATTGTCAAACGAAACTCTCGACACAAATACCCGATGCTCTTCCCCTTCCCTTTTGGCTCCTATCTCCTCTATCGATAATCCCAAATGGCTTCGACAAGCGAGGAAGTTCCACAAGATCCTCGATAGCTAGACATGCGCTCAACTCAGTCAAAAGGCGGGTCTCCTCCCTTCTAGACGTATCCTTTATAAGCCTCCCTTTTCTTTGCGGTTTTGGCTCTTGATAAGGCGCGTTTATAAGTGTACCTTCCTCAGACACACCCTTTTCAGCTTCAATCTCCGTTGAGGACGTTGACACCATTTCTGAGCCAAAACCTCCACCTCCTATTGGGCTTTCAAAAATATGAGAAGCTGACCCAAAGGAATCCTAGGCATGTTGGGGTTCACACCTAGCACTACGACTACCCTGTGGACCCTGTTCCATGTCTAGAGGAGATCCCATTTCGCAGCAGTGTAGCAACCCACTCGTCTGTTGGTGGCAGAGGACGCCCACGCAGAACTTCACCAAGATAAATTTTCCAGACCGGAATTCCAAAGAATATAAGCTCGGTGTAAGCATAGGATTTCCCACAGAACTCCAAAAATTTATAGAAAAGATGAAGGAGTGAATCATAGCATGTTTGTACCGCACTCACGCGTTGTGACATGGTGTTTAAGGACTCGACACACCAAAACTATTTTATGGATGCAATCCAGAGCATGTAATCGCTGTCGATTGAAGTTACAAAGAACATCGGGTACATTCCTTCTGATCCTTTTCCAACCCCCCCCACTATTTAACGAATGATGTTTTACACGCTTGGTAATATGGATTCTGGAGGCATTTAACGACTTTCCTTTTATGGCATCTAACCTTCTAGGTAGTATGCATGCACACGCTCACCTTCGATGTCTCTTTTCAGAAGCAAAGGTCAAAAAATTCACTATGACGATTTAAGTCACTCATGAATCTCGTACTTGATTTGCCACTTCATGACACGCTGACATGATTCATCTTAATCAAAAGGAGCGACGACTTCGGCTAGGTCATCACAGGTCATTCCAAGGAGCGACGAAGATCAAGTAAGTATTAAATGACTGAGATTAGCGCGCTATGTAGGTACGTATTAGTCTTATCATATTTATTTATGTCTTATCACAAGTTGCTTGGATCATTAAATGTTTTTTGTCTTGATTATAGGAAAGAATATTCCCCGATTAGCCAAACGAATCTTACCCGGTGGCCTCACCGAAAGACTCAAAAGGAACATCGTAGTTGGATCACCGACGCAATGAAGGATTTTGGTTTCTCCGAGAGTAGCGCTCCCGATCGGTTTCTCGACCCAAGCGACATGTTCGAGATACACACCAAACGAAACTTGCTATAGGATGATGAATGAGAAAAATTGTCGACGCGACGCCGGGACAAGTGAAACAATCCGTAGGTCATCCAATCCGAGCTCGAGCCATGCTGCAACTATTGAACTCTAGTTTGGTAAAATACTGGGCACATGCAGTAGACATCAGAGGAGCATATGTTTCCCCTATGGAAAAACACGGGTTCCCATGGGCTCAAACCTGTGAAAATCTATTTATCAGCTGGTTTGAATATGAAAGAAGCCATCCTTTTCAAGAGGCATCTCAAGTGGACCGTTGAAAGAAACTATTGGATGATCACTCTACATGGATATTTTTGTTTTGCCTAAATTGTATTTAGCCATTAATTACAGTTGACTTTTAGATTATAAATAGAGACATCGACCGATGAGTAAAGGGTCGATGGTTGTTGTAAGAACTTCTGTTTTTTTTTGCTGTTGATAATTATTTTGAGACTGTTGTGAATTGAGAAGTCCTTCTGGGAAAAAGACAAGATATTTTTATCATATGTATGTTATTGGAGTTCCAAAAGAATTACTTCCTTTCCTTTTCCATGAATGATGCAGTAAATGAGTAAGAGCAATTAATTATGTTGTCAAGTTATCTGGTGCAATGTCTTGATGTTCTTTTCTTTAATGATGAGAATGAATCGTTGTGTTGTTATGTGATGAATGTTATGGTGGATGAATTATTTTTCTTACCATGGTCTTGATTACTTATGTGTTTTCTTCCGTTAAATTAGTTCTTTTTTTCTTTCTCAAACAGTAATTGGATGCTCATTTGGTTAATGTATTAGTACTAGGCCCTGCAGCATATAATCATTGTCTGCATGTTTGAGCAGCGGGTTATCCCAAGCTCGACCTCTTCCCTCTAGTTAAAACCTCTATAATGTTATTTGTCAATTTGGTTTATACTATCTTGCCTCTCTTTCATATCAAACCGACCCAAGAGAAATACAGTAAAGGAATTGTCCTAACAGAAGGAAGAGCCTTCACCAGAAAACACAAAGCCCATCGATAATTTGGCTAGATCACAAGATCTAGAGAACCATTCCACTCCAAATGCTGCAAGGTCTAATTGGGCCTCGGTGGAGGATTTGGTTCCTGCTGTTGAATCAGGGGATTTAGGCTCCATCAACAGAACTAGCGCTAGAAGGAGGGAAACAATGAATGGCTGAGTATATAAGTTATATGATATTTCAAACAACCTACAGATTCGTAAGGGCCCACATGCATGGCTAGTCATCTGACAGACAACCCATGATTACCGAGTACTCCTGAAGAGGATAACTCACCCAATTATGAGGAAGGACCTTTTCAGCCTGAAATACCTTACGCCCTCCCTCACGAGGAAGTGAATCAATTCATAAGAATTACCAGAGCCTACACCTGGAAAATAAACGCGTTTCCCTTCATCCCCATCCTTCCCCGAAGAAAAGAACAAAGTATATTAGTAGTAAGCACTCCCGACGAAGTTTTCATACACTCTGTCGAGGACTTAATATATTTCACGATTACCGAAATTCAAGAGCCTCTTGATCTAATACCTGAGATGTCAGCCAACGACATCTCTGAACATAACGACTTTTTGGAAGAAGAGTTTGACTCCGACTCCGAAGATATGGAAGGGAAAAATGATCATGGGGAAGGAAGATAAGTTCCACTTCAAGACAACCAACCTTGGTTGGTCGGAGATGCTATTGTCGTCCTAGGACGAGTACATAATCTTCCCCAGCACCCGGAAAAACTGCTGCCCAAATATGATCTTGAAAATTCAGGTTTGCTCGAAGATCACATCAAGAAATTCATACTCACGATCAAACTTATGAATGTTCAACATGAAGACATAGTATGCAAACTTTTCCCATACACGTTTGAAAATTTTACTTCCACGTGGTATTTTAATTTGCCGATAGGATCCAAACCAAATGGACTAAATTCTAAAAGGATGTTTTAGACAAATTTGTGGAAGAAACTACTACGGGAGCCCTGATGGATGAGTTGTTCATAGCCACCATGACCCCAAAATAAAGGGTCAAAGATTTCAATCAAAGATTCACGACCATCCTAAAAAAATTCCATCCCGTGGCAAAACCAACTCACGAATTTCAAATCGAGGTTTATGCAAACGTGATCCCAGCTTCTATTTCCATGTTTGTTAAAAGAGCTGCCAAAAAAACCCTTACGGAAAATTTTGAAGAAGCCAAGATGAAAGAATTCCAGATGAAAGGATGTAAAGAAGGCCAAGCTTCTCTGGTGAGGAAAGAAAGCCAACCACCCCCCTAGAAGAGGACTCCTTATGACCAGACCGTTGGGGAAGTCGACTGAACAAACTCCTGACAAAGGTAATGGAGATATAGAATATTTGTAGTGCATGGTCAAGAAACTAACGAATGAGATTATAGACATGAAAAGGAGCGCAAGGGAAGGAAACCAAGGCCAAATACCCTATAAGCCTTTCTTTAAAAGGAATCAACCTTTCAAAGAAATTGAACCTCCCCCAACCAACTTAAAAATTGACCTAGGGAATGTCACATCTGATTCTTTCTATTCTTATCACCAAGAAAACCACTCGGAGAGAGAGTGCCCTCAATGGGTCCATGCCATGAATTTAATGGCCAATTGTTTTCTGGATGAAGTTTCCCTGACCGAATAGTCAAGGAGTATGAACATGAATAGTACAGACCTGGAAGAATCTGACCCATCACGAGACACAACCATGCTGATATGGGATCTCGACGTGATCACGTCTTCAGGTGACCTATTTGAGTCCCAAGAACAACCCGCAGAGGTATCAGTAGTACAAACACGTAGCAAGGGCCAACCCGGCTCGAAAGATTTCGACACCCCTCGGGCCTCGAAAAGTAAGTTAACTCCTGACCGTCTAAAGATGCATTTCTCCCTCGGTAAAAGGCATATAAGCATCCACACCCAATATTCCCCTAAACTAGAGTATAATGTAGTCGAAGATTTGAAGAATATGAAAGCTAATATATCAGTTATGGATGTATGTAGAATTCCTCAACAAAAGGACTTCCTATTGGAAGCTCTGAATTCGGTAGGAAACCTGACCAACAACAATAGTCAAAACAGGACTCTCCCCCCGACAGATTTAACAAACAAGCCAACCATGAATGCTTGCTCGAAAGGTAGGAAAGAAAGGCCTTTTGTGTCGCCCTTCCTTTTGAGGTTTGAAGTCTTCAACAGGAATATTCACAATTGCCTGGTCGATTCGGGGGCGTCCTCTAATGTCATGCCCTTGGCCGTATGTAATACATTAGGTGTTGTTCCTCTCAAAAGTGATAAACATGTCATACAACTAGACAGAACCCAGGTCAAGGTCATGGGAGAGCTCAAAGATGTGATTATTAAGATAGCGATGCATCTTAATTTCATGCAGGTCATTGATATAATTGTGGTAGACATCCTTGAGGCATATGTACTATTGTTGAGCTGAGATTGGTCTTAAAAGATGAACATATATTTCAGTACCGACTGGGCGCACCTTTGGCTACCACTGAAGGGATACAAGAACATGATCAGAATCGATAGGGAAAGATATCTGAAACATACGGTCACTGATCCGGAAATCCCAAACGAACCAGCCTCTACTGACTTCCCCATATTGGGAAAATATTCTTGTGATTCTCACTTCCGCAACTTTTCTCCTCTTTTGTCCAATGTTCCGCTTACTCAAAACTCCGAAATGATATTTCGAGAAGAATCCCCGACGTTGATAGGAGATACCCTCTTTTTTCAGAGCCCCACACTAGGAATTCTGGAGGAAGAGGTCAGAGAATAGAACATGGGCGAGGGTAGAGAAAGGAGAAAATATCATTTTGGACCCTCTATTTTGATGGATCTAAATCACAAGAAGGGTTAGGAGCCGGGTGCATACTCATAGATTAGAGGGGTAAACGCCATTTCCTGTACTATAGGCTAGAATTCGAATGTACCAAGAATACCGTCGAATACGAAGCTCTAGTACAAGGGTTAAAGAAATCCATAGATTTGGGTATCAAGGAACTGAAGGTTTTCGGGGATTCTAAGATCATTGTTAGACAAGTAAGGAATACTATTCATTGTAACTCGCCTCATCTTAGGAACTACCATCAAGAGGTGCATAGGCTAATGGAGTACTTTGACGCTTTCAATATCACCGCGATCCCAAGAGAAAAACAAGTTCTTTCTGACTCCTTGGCCATAGCCGCTTCTTAACTATCACCTTTAGAATATTATGAAGCATCCCGATTTACTGTGGAGTTTCTCTATAGACCGTCGGTTCTGAACAATATTTCCAATTGGAAGGTATTTGAAGGAGATGAGAAAATCATAAACTTCCTGACCAATCAAGACAATTTCAAAGACTTGGCCATAGATGATGAAGCATTCTGAGAGCAGACAACTGAGACCAATCCCTGAATAAGAAAATATGTTGGAAAATTGAAAGCCTAGACAACCCCCAAGGGGATAGCTAATCTAGAAAGTCTGTTCGATCTAAAGGATCATTTTAAAGAACCCAAAAACGCGAATATTGGTAGCTCTTTCCCCCTCCATGAAACTGTGAATCTTGGTTCTCTAGAGAACCCAAAGAATGTAAATCTCATCAAAACTATATCTAAGGAAGAGAGGAAGGCCTACCTCAGATTATTTAGGCAATACCAGGACATTTTCACATGGTCCTACAAGGATTTAAAAACGTATGATACTTGCATCATTCAACACACTATCTCGTTAAAACCCGAATTGAAGCCTTTCCAATAGAAGCTCTGAAAGTACCATCCATCCCTGGAACCTCTCATGTATCAAGAGTTGAGGAAAATTTTAGATGTGAAGATAATTTTCCAAGTTAGGCATTCCTCCTGGGAAGTGAATCTTGTTCAGTGAGGAAGAAGTCAAGAGAAATCCAACTATGTGTAGATTTTCGGAACCTCAACGGAGCCTCAGAAAAGGAAAATTATCCTATCACGCCAACGGAACAACTCCTACCGACCGTGTCGGGCTCAGAGATTTTCTCCTTGCTAGACGGTTTTTCAGGATACAACCAATGTGTTGGTTTCGGAAGAAGACCGATTAAAAACTACCTTCCGAACTAAATCGAGAACCTTCACTTATAAGCGCATGCCCTTCGGCTTAATTAACGTAGGAGAAAACTTTCAAAGGGCCATGGACGTGGATTTCCAGGGACTAATCAATAAGTGTGTGGTAGTTTATTTAGACGATGTAATGGTGTATTCGAGGAATAGAAAAGAACACATCCAACACTTAACTCAGATTTTCGAGAGATGCAGGAAGTATGGTATATTGTTGAACCCTAAGAAAACTATCTTCAGTGTCGAGGAAGGAAATTTGTTAGGTCATATTATATCCCAAGTAGGGATTCGCATAAACCCCGAAAGGATTAAGGCCATATCTCAACTCCCGCTCCCCCCATAACAAGAAGTTCACTCAATTTCGTAAGGAAGTTCACTCCCGAATTCGTCGAAATCATCAAGCCCTTGCAAAAGATGATTCACAAGGATTACGAATTCAAGTGGGATGATGAACGGAAACATGATTTTAACAATATCAAAGCTGCCATCTCCTAAGCCCCGGTGCTGCGAAGTCCCAATTTCAAAAGGGACTTTAACCTGTATACTTTCACCTCCGACCAATCACTCATCGCGGTTTTGACCCAAAATGATGGCGACAACAACGAGGCCCCTTACTTAGTTTCCTATAACTTTGGGAGGGAAAACTTTCTTCATTGATGTAATGGTGGTCCAAGACCCCTTAGATTTCTCTTTACTCCTTAGGCAGGATTATGTATATTCCATGAAAGCTATTGTGTCCACTCTTTTTCGTGTGATATCTTTCCCTCACAATGGAAGAATTGTGACTATTGATCAACTTTCATTCATCGGTCCTGACTGGATTACCTCCCTAAATGGTTCTTATATGCAGACAATATCGTCATCACCACATGTTAATTATGTGGCGTTGTCTCCCATGACTTCAAATTCTGATGATTTAGATCCAGTAGTTGACATGGTGATCTCTTCGATCGGGATTTTAGAGCTTGATCTCTTTACCCCTATCGCGACCCTCGACATGTGTTCCTTCCAGAGTGTGTTTCTTTCATCGAGTGAAGATCTATTGGAGGCCATGACCAAGTTTTGTCCCTTGACATGGTGTCCTTCCAGAGCATTGTCCTCTTGGAAGCCATGATCAAGAAGAAGCCTTGAGCATGGTTTTCTGATTTCAATCTCATTAAAAAAAAAAAAAAAACCAGCCTTGAGGATAGTTTTCACGCCTCTATAGAAACCTCGTTAAAAAATGAAACAGAGGTTACGAGAATAGTTTCTCACCTCTCTGTAGCAACCTCGTTAAAAAATGAAATAGATCTTTTGAGCATAGTTCATGTTTCTGTGTCAAGCTCATTAAAAAATGAAACATAGGTCTAGGAATTGAACCTGGATTCTCGAGCATAGTTCTTATCCTGTGTCAATCTCGTTAAAACATGAAACAACTCCCCCCTCTCTATTGATCCAAGTCCTTCATCTAGTATTTGAAGCTTTGTTTCCTCCTCCTTTGCAGTTGGACGAAATGACACTTGGGGGGTAATGCTTCCAACCTCTAGACTTCATGTGGAAGTTAAACCGTTGGCTTCTTAAGTTGGGGGCTAAGTACTAACCATCCCTAGATTATGCGTTGGGAAGTCGCAAGCATAGTTTTTTCTGGTTCAAGCTTGTGTAAAAATGAAACCACCTACCTCAAGCATAGTTTCCTCTGGTTCAAGCTTGTGTAAAAATGAAACCAGGTCCAAGCATAGTTTTGGTTAGTTTTTAAGCTTGTGTAAAAATAAAATCTATCCCAAGAATAGTTTTGTTTTGTTTTAAAGCTTGCGTAAAAATGAAAACAATCACAAGCTTAGTTTTTTTTCTTTCTCATGCTCGTAAATACATGAGAATAAGTTACCGAGCTTAGTCTTTGTTCTTTCTCATTCTCATAAATCGATGAGAATGTAACCGAGTAAACTTTGATCACTTTTTCGGGCTCACAAAGGTTATACGAAAAAGGAACCCCCTAGAGTTCCCTTTAATCTCTTTTCAGACTCTCTAAACATGAAAATATTGATGAGTGATCTTGTTCTTTTCACGCTCATTAAAGTATTAGAAAACATGTTTGTTGAGCGATAATTTATCTCTTTTTCGGTCTCATCAGACTACTTTACGAAAAAAAGAACTGAGAGAGTTCTTAAGTGTTTTTCAGACTCTCTAAACATGAAAAAACCCTAAGTTTTCTTTCTTTGGACTCGTTAAACAAACATCGAAAGACCCATATGGGACCGAACCACTCCTTCTTAGGGTTTGTTAAATATACTCTAAAGGACTCATCCGAAGGATGAGCTTACATTACAAGCATATTTAATCCTCCTCAAGCTTGTGTAAAAATAAAGAGGTACTCGCCAGAAATGGTGGGGGAAAAATTGGGAAAGAAATGTATCTAAACTTGTATTCTATGGAAGAGTCACTTTTGAACATGACACCTTTTCACTCGCTTTATGTCTAGGTTGGAAAATCCACTAGCCTATTGATTATACTCCCTTATAAGATTACAATTTGGTCTATGATCCCTGTTGTTGAGTCAGTGTTTCCAAGACAGTTGTTGTGTCATCAATATGTTCAAAGAAATGTTCAACCCAGAAATCCTTCTATTGCGTCGACCATTTCTGTAGTCCTTAATCCTTATATTGCATTGACCATCCCTGAGTCAATTCTAAATTACTTGTTACTCTGATCTACATCAAATCTTGTTTCTCGTTTCATGTCATTGATGGGGGATACATTAAGGCCCTCCTGTGACGAGCCTTTTTCCTGTCGACTTCAACTCGTTATCCAGGAATTAGAATTAGAAACTAATTGGTACCTTGGAACTTGCATGCCTCAATGGCAGGTTTCCTCTCTCTTGACAATGGGTTTTCATTATTGACCCGATCGGGATATTTTGCCGAGTGTTCAACCTCATCTCATTGATTCGCATTCGTTGGATTGTACTAGTGTACCTTGGGAGTCATTGACATTAATGGTGATTTCCCTCGCAGTTGTTAACGATATTCACTAATGACTGGTAATCGAGTGGTTTCTACCATGTTTGACTTCAACACATGTATTCGCATGGTTAGATTCGTACTATAGAGTGGTGGAGATGAAGACCCTGAATCTTTTCTCGCAGATTTAGGTTGCATTGGAGTATATTCAGTTTGTATTGTTGCATAGATCCACATTGTATGTCTTGTGGCTATGTTCAAATTTGAGTCTTTAACACATAGATCCACATTGTATTTTTGGTGGCTATGTTCAGACTTGAGTCATAATGGCATGGATCCATAGTGTATGTTTGGTGGCCATGAATTGTATTACTTGACATGGATCTTCACATGTCGACATTTATGTTTTGAATCATTTGTATTATGAGTATGGGAATGCCTACCTCAGTGAGGATATATTCTTGTACTATATTTCCTTGTTTGTTGGCAAGTTTTCTATCGACTGTTCTTTGTTCCCTACACACACTCGACAAAGTATTTTATCTATCACTCTGTTACACATTATTTTGGTCATCCCTATGACCGTTGTTATCAGACTAATCGGTAGGTGCGGAGACTAACAGAT
Source organism: Picea sitchensis (assembly GCA_010110895.2). Lineage (NCBI taxonomy): Eukaryota > Viridiplantae > Streptophyta > Pinopsida > Pinales > Pinaceae > Picea > Picea sitchensis. The sequence goes on along the minus strand of SNQJ01S0179965.1, from coordinate 9,184 downwards.
CTCCCTAGATCCACCTGGATCTAGAACAAAATAGGACAGGACATGACTCTTTCTCTAAGTTATGACCATTGAATTAGCTAGTAAGGAGGAACAAGTGACATACATTTGTATCGCTTCCTAGGGTCTCTGTTGTTCCCGCTTCTCTCCGGTGCTCTTGTGAGGTCAAGACCAAGACAACACAAACAAACCAAAGTGAAGATAACAAAATATATTCAATCGTCAACTTATGTGTATGATCAAGGAATTACACAATAAAGAAAGAATGACTTTATGGGAAAAGGACATGTTGTTGTATCATATTAATCGAAAGTAGAAGATACAACCTGATCGCCTTGATGTCGCAAGCTTCCTTTCGGTGATTCTTGGTTCAAACACACACACTTTCTCGATCCTTTCATGAAGAAGATCCAATTCCTCTTGATAGACTTGCTAGAGTCTCCAAGCTCCTGTTCAAGATGGGTTCTTCA
>SNQJ01S0179964.1:5393-24854 GCA_010110895.2 Picea sitchensis | reverse complement strand
TTTAAAGTCTACCTTGCAACCTCAACCTGAAGAAGTTGAAGACTGTAATGTAGGAACTAATGAAGATCCCGAAATGGTCAAAATATCAAAATACCTTATGGCCCAAATAAAGAGTAGGTACGCTGATTTACTTAGACAATATAGAGATGTTTTTGCATGGTATTATGATTATCTAAAAACTTATGATACCTCTGTTATTGAACATAAGATTCCTTTAAAACATGGTATTAAACCTTTCAGGCAGAAGCTTAGACAAATATACCCAATTTTTATACCAGTAATAGAAAGGGAGGTGAAGAAACTCCTTGATGCAAAAATCATCGTTCCCCTCAGATACTCTGAATGGGTGGCCATTTTGGTCCCTGTTAGAAAGAAGAATGGTGAAATAAGACTTTGCGTTGATTTTAGGAACTTGAATTGGTCTTCTCTTAAATATAAATACCCATTCCCAAAGATGGACCACGTTTTAGAAAAGGTAGTGGAAGAAAAACAAATTTCTATGATTGATGGTTTCTCAGGATATAATCAGATCCTCATTCATGAAGATGACAGAGAAAAGATCGCGTTTACCACTCCATGGGGAACCTTTATGTATGATAAAATGCCTTTTGGTTTGATGAATGTAGGAGCCACTTTACAGAGAGCGATGGATATCGTGTTCATCGGTGAGAGAGACAAATTTATTGTTATTTATCTAGATGATCTGACAATGTTTTCCAATTTTGATGCTGAACATTTGATGCACCTCAGACAAACTTTTGAAAAATGCAGAAAATTTGGTTTTTCTCTTAATCCCCAAAAAACAGATTTTGCTATGCAAGAAGGTAAGATTTTAGGCCATATAGTTTCAAAAGATGGAATCAAGGTTGACCCTAAGCCAGTTGAGGCTATTGACTTGATAAATATTTCTATAAATAGAAAATAAATTCAATAGGAAAGATCAATTTTTTGAGAAGATTTATTCCTAACTTTGCTGAAATAATCAACTTGATTACATATATGCTAAAGAAGGACAACATAGTAAAATGGAATGCGGAGGCCAAAGAATCTTTCGAGCGTGTTAATAAATCTATAGGGGAAGCACTAGTGCTAGCAAGTCCAGACTATACAAAGGAATTCTTAACCTTCTCTTTCTCTTCTGAACATACTGTTGCAACAATGCTCCTTCAAAAGAACAAAGAAGGATTCGAACAACCGATAGCCTTCTTCAAAAAAAGTCTCAGGGATGCATAATTAAGATATGATATACTGGAAAAACAATGTTATGCAATGGTGAAGTCTCTCAAGGCTTTCAGAACATATGTTCCACACTCCAAAATAATTTCTTATGTGCCAACAAATGCTATTAAGGATATCTTGGTTTAGCTAGACAATGATGGAAGAAGAGGTAGATGGTTGGCTAAAATTAAAGAGTTTGATCTAGAAGTGAAACTGACCAAGCTAGTCAATGGTTAAGGTCTGGTGAGGCTGTTAGCTGAATCAAATTTCAGAGCGCTCGGAATAAATAACTTTGAATCACATGATTCTCTTCTGGATATAGAGGAAATTGATGATCAAGAACCTGTAATTCAGATCGAAGATAAGTTTTCTTCCTCTGCCTGGTATCGTGATATTGTTTCATACCTCCTTACTCTTCAATTCCCAAATGACATGACTCCTTCGAAAGCAAGGACTTTAAAACTACATGCAATTAAGTATTATATTATTGATGGAAAGCTATACTGGAAAGACCCTCTAGGTTTCTTATTATGTTGCATGACAGAATATGAAATAGAAGGATTCATTGATGAATTTCATGAAGGAGTGTGCGGAGGAAATCATGCTTGGAGAGAAACAACTTACAAGATTTTAGGGGCATAATATTATTGGCCAAAGTTATTTACTGATGTAAATGCAAGGGTCAGAGCCTGCAATTCGTGCCAACTGTTCGCTGGTAAGTAAAAGCTCCATGCCTTACTTTTAATCCCAGTAAAATTTGAAGCTCCATTCTGACAATGGGGCCTAGACTTCATCGGATAAATCCATACACAATCAAGTGCTCAACATAGATGGATTCTAACCGCTACTGATTACTTTACAAAATGGGTTGAAGCCATTCTGACTCAGAATGCTACATATTCGGTAGTAATAAATTTTTTGGAAGAAAACATCCTATCAAGATTTGGTTGTCTTTGAAAAATAGTCACTGATAACGCTCATGATTTTAAGTCTATGGAAATGATCAATTTCTGTCCAAAATACAATATTGTTTTAGGTCATTCTACAACTTATTACCCTCAAGGAAATGGGTTGGCTGAATCATCTAACAAGAGATTGATGACTATAATAAAAAAAGTATTGACACAAAATAAAACAATCTTGGCATATCCATTTAAAGTATTCCCTATGGGAAAACCGAATTAGCACCAAGATATCTATAGGTATGTCTCCTTTGTTGGGTGTGTGTTATATTCTTTGCATGTGTGTGTGTGTGGGTGCGTCAGATACGACAACTGCGTCTGACGATTTTTTCTATTTTTCTATTTTTGCTATTTTTGCTATTTTTGCTATTTTTAGCGGATTTTTTTCTATTTTTAGCGGATTTTGCTATTTTTGCTATTTTTAGCGGTTTTTGCTATTTTTAGCGGATTTTGCTATTTTTAGCTGATTTGTAAATTAATCCCGAATTAAGGGATTAGAGTTTTGGTATCTACGGAATACCTAAAAACATTGTATATATTGTATGGCGAATGGAGTGAAATTGATATAATGCGAAAATAAGAAGGTTTTCAGGTTGAGGGTTTTAGGGTAAAAATAACATTGCTCTGTGTATGAGCCATTGATTGATTTTTATTTTTCTTAAGAATCATATGCATTTCTTTCATTAGGTTTAAAACTTACATGTGGTAATAGAAAACCGTTTTTCATGGGGACGCCTTTGTTGTTGAGGTTTGGCTCGGTCTTGATAGATCAAGTTTATCTTGGAGTGCATGATAAACTTTGGGTTTATTAGGAGCTTTTCTTGATGGATATTGAGTAAATGGGAATGGAGCTCATCTAGAATCTAGAGATAGAGAAGTTCTTGATAAAAACTTTGATCTATAGGAGAGAGCTAAGATGGAGGACATGCTTGCTTAAAATGAAAAGAACGATGGATCCCATTTATGGATCACAGTACCGCGACCTCTTGGTACACCATCTGCAAGCACCTGACTCTTGGTACGCAACCTACTATTACACAAACTAATAGTACACCGGTTACTGGTATGTAGAAGGAAGATTAGGACAAGTTGAATGAGGAGAAGAGCAAGAGTACCATTGAATGCTGCACAGAAGGTCCGGGTGTTGTTGAATGTCTCGGGAGAATCTACAACCAAGGAACTGGGATAAGTTGGGGAATTTGCATCAATCAAAATCCCTGACCAAATAAGTTGTTTCTTGTATCATTTTAGGATGGAATATGGAGATTTAGTGATAGAACATCTAAATTCCTTTAATACTCAAGTAAGTCAACTTGGATCTGTTAAAATTGCACGATTCTGAAGAAGATAAATTATATTACTTTGTTATGTTCTTTGCCCGGCTCTTGGGATAATTTGGATTTGTAATAATAGGTAGTACCACTCAATCTACATTGAAGTATGAGGATGTAGTTTATATTATATTATCTGGCAGAAGAGATGGTAGAAAAAGCATGGATAGTCATAGTATAGATGCTTTATTTGTAAGAAGTACTGAGAGCAGGAACAGCTGACAAGCCTTCGGGATGGAGATCTAATTCTATAGGTAGATCTAAGTCCCAGGAAAATCTTTGAGGAAATCTTTGAAGTGTGGTAAAAAAGGGCATCATAAGAAAGATTGCAAATCTAAAAAGGTTGAAAAACCAAGGGATCCGATAGTACCTCCTACGAGGAGTTGATAAATCCCCCACTTAAGAAGGAGGTGATGTTTACCTAGCATCTACAAGTACACATGAAGACCATGGTGTATGGTTGATCATATCAGGTGCATCATGCACCATGCTTAAAGCTCCACTCATGGGGAGTTGTTCTCACAGACTCTAGAAAAATATGATGGTGGTGATGTATTCCTAGGAGATGACGACAACAAAAATATTGGGATGTGGAAGGTTAAGTTGTTGCTAAATGATGGAAGGATTAAAACTCTTCATGGAGTTCTGCACATTCCAAACCTTGGGAGCCTCATATCACACCTTAAGCAAGTTGGGTGATGCAGGGGTGAAAACTATATTTGAAAAGGACACTTGCAAAGATGAGTATCTTGAGGAGAAATATGAATTATTTAGTGGGGGAGTTAGTTTGTGGAACTCACCAAGTTGTTAGGAAGAACTTATCTTAATGGAATGTATGATTCTATTGTCCTTGAGAGAAAAAAAATAGAAGGAGACAAGAGATATCTTTATCCCAGAGAAAAGACCATCTTTGTGGCATCAAAAGGCTGGGCATATTGGATAAAGAGACCTTTGAACACTATATAGTAAGGTATGATTGAAGAGTATGTCTATAATTGCACTCTAAGTTTTGATTTTGTGAAAATTGCATATATAGTAAATAGAATCAAGTAAGATTCCCCATCTGGTGCTACAAAACCAAAGGGGATCTTAGAGTTGATCTAAGCAGTGATGTGTTTGGACCTGTTCCTGTTCCATCCCTGAGTAAATCTGTGTATTATGTTTCATTCATAGATGATTTTCAAAGACACATGGATTTATTTCTTAGAAAAGAGAGAAATTGAAGGTATTTGATAAATTTAAAAGAGTTTAAGGCAGTGAAAATCAGACAGAGAAGAAAAAATAAAGGTATTGAGAATAGAATGATAGTAGAGAATTCCGTGGAAATGAATTCAAAGAATTACGTAAGTGAATAGTATAACGCAATGAAGACTACTCCATACACTCAGTGGAATGGAGTTGCAGAAATGATGAAAATGACACTGATGGAAAAATCAAAGGAGCATGCTTTCGATGGTGTAGGGATATAACAAAGTGCAGGCAGTGATGTGAGTACAAGCATGTTACCTGGTCAATCAGTCACCTTCATCGGCGTTGGATAACAAAACTCCACACGAGGTACCAATTCACGGAAAGAAACCTCCTCTTCAACATCTTAGAGTGTTTGGTTGTGATGCTTATGTTACACATATTTCCAAAGGAAAATGAATGCTTGGATAATAAAATTTGAAAAGTGTATCTTTATTGGTTATAAAGATGGTGTAAAAAGGTTATAAGCTTTGGAACCAGACAAGAAAATTGTTCTGGTCGAGATGTTGTTTTAAGAGAGGTAAAAGATATGTCCAAACGCCATGAATTTCCACCAACATAGGATAGACACGAGAAAATAGAGCTTGGTTGGATGATGCAAAATCTGAATCATCTAAAGAAGAGGAAGCAAGAAGAGGCCGAGGAGGAAATGACGGAAGAAGAAGAACCTCATACCCGATTATTGAGGAGATCGATGAGAGATAAGTGCAACTTGAGGGTATAAGTCACAGTTTACATTCAATTTTGCTTTGCTCATTAACGATGATGATCAGGCATTAGAGGAAACAATGAATTGAAGGGATAATAAACTGGAAGAAGATAGTTGGAAAATGGATTGCTGGATAAGAATGGGGATGGGGATATAGTTAGACTTCCGTTGCAGAAGAAAAATCGATTGTTAGCAAATGGTTTATTCAAGAAAGAAGTTTAACTGAAGGAAAAGTGGAAATACAAATCTCGGTTAGTAAAAAAAGGTTATTCCCAAGTAGAAATTTTGGCTTTGAGTAGCGAATTTTCTCCCCATTTGATAAGATTAACTATTAGATTTCTATTATCTATTCTTCTTTTGATCTTGAAGTGGAACAAATGGATGTAGAAGACAACATTCTACATGTGGGGATCTGGAAGAAGAAATCTACATGAAGCATCGGAGAGGCTTTGTAGTAGAGAGGAAAGAAAGAGCTAGATACGTAAGCTAAAGTCACTATCTGATTACGAAGAATCACCTAGGATGTAGTACCAAAAGTTTGACCTTACATCCTTGGATTGGGATTTAATAGGCGAGGGGGCGATCCTTTGTGTAGCATATTCCAAGCCCGGGTTGGTAATAATTTAATTTATGTAGTGTTGTATGTTGATGACATGTTGTTGGTAGGAAATGTATGGATGTTAACAAAGGAGGTGAAATCCAGCAATCACTCCATTTGACATGAAGGATCAGTCTTCTTCATTAAGGAATGGATATTAAAAGAGATCGTGCAAACAAGAAACTGCAGTTGAATCAAAGAAAATATGTTGAAATGATATTCGCAGAAGTTTAATATGCATGGAAATAAACCGATTGAGGTTCCTATTCCTATAGGTGTGAAGTTATCAGTAGATCCCGATCCCAAGACAAAGGAAGAAGAAGGGACATGTCCCATGTTCCATATACCGATCTGGCAGCTTGATGTATGCAATGGTTTGCCACTAAGATGAGGACATTGCATATGAGTGGGAGTTTTGAAGCGGTATATGCCGAAACCCCAGGGAAGGCGTTGGACAACAACAAAAGAAGGGTCTTGGTATCTTACGTGGCTTCCTGGAGTTATGGATTGTGTTACCAAGGAAGGTCGGGATTGGATAAATTAGGTGGACATACATGGCTTTGTTGATGTTGAAATTTTGGAATTTGGACCGCGGAAGATCTACAAGTGGGTATGTATTTAACCTATTTGGAGAACAATCAATTGGATGAGCAAAAAAGAGCGGTACATGAAGTGGCACTCAACTCTATTTGAATACATCTGGAAGCCACTCATCTGAAACAAAAGAGTAGTATGGTTACAAAGATTGTGTTGGTGTTAGGTTGGTACAAAAGAAGTGAGAGATTAAGGCTGTGGCCAGATCATAGTGCAATATTACTGGCAAAAGAACCCAACTTATCATTCGAAGACAAAACATATTGATGTTTTAGCATCACTTTGTGAGAGAGACATGGATTGAAGAAAATAAGGTGTTGATGGAAAAGGTTGACACTTTGAGAATTCTGCAGATTCATTGACAAAGTCGCTGAGCATAGAAATGTTCTCCTGGTATGGGAAATAGCAGTAAGGCATTGATGCATGGATTGATGACTATAAATCCCTTGGACCCACGGATACAAAAGAAAACAACAAGTGGGAGAATGTTAGATTATTATATTATTTACATGTGTGTGTGTGTGGAGTGTGTGGAATCGACAAGCTGGTAGGCTCTTTCGGGGAGTCCCAAAGAATTGGAATATTCCCCACAGTTCTGCGTAAGCGTTCGGGGAATGCCTTAATTTTGAAGTGGTTTTGCTATTTTTGGCAGTTTTCTATTTTTATTTGATTTGTAAATTAATCTGAATTAAGGGATTAGGGTTTTGAGTATCTCTGGAATACCTAAAAACATTGTATATATTATTATGGCAGATGGTGAAATTGATATAATGAAAATAAGAAAAGTTTTTCCGGTTGAGGGTTTCATTCAAAATCTCTGTGTACTACGTGTATGAACCATTGATTAATTTACGTATTGAATTAAATCTATATGCATTGATTTACTTCCTAGGTTTAAAATTACATCCTTTTCCATTGGCCTATGCTATCGACGTTATCCTTCCTATAAACCTTTCTCTTCCTATGAATAAACCCTGGGAGGATGAAAACAAAGAGAGCCAAATGACGTTATGAAAAGGATGAATCAAATCATCGAAGTTCAACAGAACAAAGTGGAAGTGTATAATAAGATTCAAAAGTACCGGGGATAATATGAAGGCCCTTTTAGATAAAAATGCTAAAGACTAGGAGTTTCTTCCTAAGCGTTCGGATTTTAAAAGGGGAAGCTAGAAAGGAAGATGTAGAGAAACATTGCAAATTCGATCATCTCTACTGGTTCAGACCATTCAAAATTACAGCTGTTGAGAACACAACTCCTTTCACTACAGAAAATATTGATGGAGAAGTTCTTGACGCTCCTATCCAGTAGGCTATAAAATATTTCATGAAGTAGTTACTTTTGAGAAGTTCTTGACGCTCCTATCAATGGGCGCTACTTAAAATATTTCATGCAGTAGTCACATTTCAGATTTCCATTGTATATATCGGATTGGACTGACATTGGCTATTTTAATTTCCTTTTCTTTTTGTAAATTATCTGAGTCATTTGATCATTTGTCATAAATATTTTAAATAAATTTATGATTTCTTGACATCATTGAAATGAAAAATAAAAACATCTGTCATATCTATTCTACAAGAGTTTCTGACATTTCACATTTTATTCAATGGGAGAAGTAGATAACTTCACCGGGGTACTGAACAAGCTTGCTGACAGTGAAGAAATATCTATGATATATGTAAGGATGTCATACATATCAACACAACATACTCTATCATCTAGTTCTTTTTCCAGTGATATTTACATCCCGAACCGACTAGGGATTCCCGAAATAAATTGTTACATCTGCTTAACCTTGATGCAAACAAAGTCGATCGAAGTCTGATATTTCAGTTAAAGATATTTTGATTATCTTAAAAAATTCTAAAATTAGTTTTAAGAAAATAAAATTTTAAATAGCCTAACTTAAAATCAATCATTAATTATGTTTTGAAGGTTTTCGAGATTTGGTTAAGTTCGTTCTTCTATGAATGATTAATTCTTAAATAAAACTGGAAAACATTTTTCAAAAAGAAATAATGGCTCCATTTACCCAATAAAGGCACTTGGTATACGTTTCTTTCACACCTCATAGGGAGCCGCAATCTCTATTTGGATCCTATGTTGGAACACGCACAATTTCAAACTTTTGAGCTTTATATTATTCACCTCTTAGGAGTAAAATTTTTACCCAAAAAGAGAAAAAACTTAGAAAATTGCCATTTAGTTTTAAAATCAAATTCATTGGTTGTTATTTAGAAATAAAGCGCATACAATATCTCCCGTCGATTAGTTTCCTTAATTTAATCGAACAATCCTAATGATCTCCAAATTTTTAGAGCCGCCTGAGTTTTAAAGAATAATTCTCTAACGGTCACTTCGAAGCTCTGCGCTTCGGATGTTCCAAAAATTCTAAACAGTAAAAAACCTGAAGCTTTGGAACTCGAAGATAGCAGCGTGCAACAAATCCTAAAGAACTCATGAACACGAGTCATAGGACACATGTCTTTTAAATCTTTCATGGGCTGACACGTGGCACTGATTTTTGACATTTCCATTGGAAGATTCACTCGTTTTCAAGTGACACGTGGCATCTCTCTTTTCTTGACATGTCATCCAAAATGACGTCATCTCTACCATGTCACTCCGGAGGATGGCCCTTCGGGAGTTTAACAAAGAGTGAGTTCAAAAATCACCGAAGTTTCAAAATGGCGAAGTATTGAACATTTCAAAGAGTAAAAAGGATTTAATAAAGCATTTAATAGCGAAAGTTAATCGCTATTAAGAGTTAATTACTTACTTCGCAGTTTCAGATTTCAAAAATTTTCCCTTGTGTTAACACTTAAATTTAATACAATGTTTTAAACTCGATTAATTAATATTTAAAAGCGATTATTCAATGATTAACTCCTCCATGGATTCAGAATTCAGGAGGTTTCCACCATGTCACATCCAAAACTCCTGAATGTGAACCATCGAAATATTGATGGCATTTATGATCGATTAAGGATAATGATTTCAAATACGAATCGTGAATCGCCAGGTATGAATTCCATTAAGGTTAATAAATTCTTCGTCAGTAAGTCTATACAAAGATCAATAAACTTTTTGAATAAAATAACTTCGTATTTCAAAGTCATTTTTACCATTTGCAATTAACCATTTTTATCCAGTGAAGAACTCACAAACTTCTTTTGAAACAAGTAAGCTTATTTTGTTTCCTTGAGGATTATGGCGCCGTGAAAAATTGTAAAGAAGCTTGATGTAGCGGGTGAGGATTCAAACCCGAATGCAGACGTTCTATCAGACACTACTTCGCGACTCACAAACGCCATTAAAACTTGGACGCAAGTTTTTGAGGTCCTAGAGCATGAAATCATCAACTGTCCAGAAGACTCTGTTGAAGACGACAACGACTCTTATACAACCAAGATTAGACATGTAGCACATTCAGAGCTACATAAGATAGTTGCATGACCAAGAATCATGCCTTACAACAATATGATAAGATAGGCCTTGGAACATGTTGACATCTAGACTAGGAGCATCGTCAACCACCAGCATGTCATTGTCATCTCTTTTCGACCAGAGCACCTAAACGTAATGTAAAAAATTTCCCCTACTCCTAAATGCACTTACAATGTCACATTCCTTCTAGAGTTTGAGACGAAAGAATGCACACAATATGCCAGGATCAACCATGATATAATCAAGACCTGGTGGGGGCATCCGAAGAAATTCAAAGTCGCCGCTTATGGTACATAATCCACATCGTCTTTAGACACTCATATGATGTATGTAGCCATGATTCTCTGTCGCCTGTTTGGGAGGAAGATCCATAAACATATCTCGGTTGAATGGGTAGCCATCATGAATGAGGTAGCCGAGGGTTACACTTTCAATTGGGCCAAAATGCTGTCAGATAATTTGGCCAAGGAAATCGCTGATTATAAATCAACAAAATCAAAAGGGCATCCTACCCATTTTTACATTTTGGCATATGTTGCGGATGCCATTTGTTTCATGACCCCTTTTCCCCTGATGAATTGGATTTGGACCCCAACCAGTTCCGAACCTATTCATTTTTATCACTCCAAGTTATGGTAGGAGAAATCTAAGGATTTCATTTATGAAATCTGTCACAATGTCGTAGTGCCTTTTCATATAGCCATTTATGGTTACCCATCTCCTTGGATTTTAGAGAGGATTATGGGGAACCTAGGAAATCTTTCATATTGGTTCATTGAGGATAATTTTTCCTATATCAAAGTATTTGGATGTTTGGTTCCTCCTCATGCTCTCCCACAATTTTTACCCGACAGGCTGGTGTGTAGAGAAGTGGCGTACCAGACAATGGTAGGAGGTATCAAAAAGGAGCTGAAAGCAGCTCAGAAAATGGTTTGGCCGACTTTACCCATTCAAGTTGGAATGTTCACATTGTTAGATTTAGGTCATGCTAAAGTCAAGGCCACGACCCTGGAGGATGTCAAATTGGTTGACATCAAATTCAAGAAGCACGATCCACACAAGATAGTGGAAAACCATTTGGTCTAGTTTAACATGAAGCAATACATGCATGAGAATTCCCATTATGATGAAATGTTTAGGGGAGTTAAGTATTATGAGGAAGTCCAAAGCATATTCCAAACCATACCCCCAGACCAACAAGCTAGTTTCCTTAGCTTTCAGAAACAAAGGTAGAACAATTTACCAAAGATATTGTAGGGAGAGTCAATAACCATGCCTCCTTCATAGGAAGCTAGGCCTACAAGATATGAGCCAAGTTCCTCCACTAAACACAAAGCTAAAGAGGTCCCGAAAATCCCAGAAGTATTATTTAAGGAGATAAGAGCGTCACTATCAGGACTGAATGATCCATAGGTGATAGCGCAGTTCAAAGCCTTCATGAATCTGAGACAAATTGTCTCTCATTCAACACCAGAAACTCCTGATGGCACCCCGAATACAACAAGACAACAACATTCCACTGAAATTTCTTCTCCCATTGCATAATTAACTCCTCTACAAACCAACTTCGGGAATCCTAATTCCGAAATCACTTTCGTAGGTGATCTCACTCCTATCTTGCCCGAAGATATGCCTCCCTCGACTTTCTTTTTCAACAAGAAACAAAAGGATATCGTGAAAAGAAAATCTCACCATAAGGATGGAGTAATCACTAAAAGTAAAAGACTGGTGTATGACGAGAATGACCATGATGGTCTAGAGTTTGTAAAATAAGTTGCAGGTTCGTTAGGCGCTTTTTCCACTGCCAATCAATGGTCAGTGGACAATTTGCCTGAACAACTGTGACAGAAGTGCCTCCTGGTAGAACACTTGCAAAATCAGATATATGCTATAAAGCTAACTACTAGAAGTAGGATGAACCAGGATTTTGAGCAAATCATAGCTAGTGGTCGGCAACAAATTAAACAACTACAGGATAACCTTGAGCTGCTCCACCAAATTTCATAGAGTAGCCAAGATCTGGTCACTCAGCGTAACAAATTGATACAGCCTTTGTAGGCCATATTGACCCTAACAGAGGACATAACGATAGATATTTCAACTTTCAAAACTCAAGCATCGGAAATCAATGAGAGGCTGGATGTTTCCCAGCAAGAACTTTATCTGAAAGTAGATGCCATCCAGAAATTCTGTCAGACGATAAACCTTTCCCTAAAGGATATCTATGTCAAGGAAAAAGAGGCCTTCTTATCCCGGTCTAAGTTTCAATAATTTATCATATGGATGCAAAGAGTTAATACCCATGGTTTTCCTGTTCTCTGTCATTCTAAACAAGTAAGAGGCGAAATAGCCCTAAAATCCTGGGAAACAAATCTAGAAGAAGGAAAGAAAATTGCCAGAGAGGTGAAAGAGGATTTTCTAGAGGCATTGTCATCATTAAACAAAAAACTGATTGAGTTTGAGGGGAATAATCCTAGAGGCCCTGGGGAAAATTGAGATAGAAATGAACCAACAAATATACATAAAGAACAAATAAGATGATTAGGAAACTATCCAAGAAATGCACCAGATTGTTCTTCTTAAAATCAATGTGTGGTTGGTTAATCCAAGTTCTCTGTTTCAATCCAAAGTCCAATAAGTGAACAATATCCAGGAAAAGTTGCCCCAAATACAGAAAAAACTATTCCCCCCTATGTCTTCGATTGGAATTCCTTTCCCCACTAAACACACCCAAAGGGACTAATGGAAACAAGATCAAATAGCCAAGACAATAAGCCAATGATTGTGGTAACCCTAATGGACATGTGTATCCATATCAAAGACTAAAGGAATAGGAGCGCTTCTACCAGTAGACGAAGAGAGAGAGGAAATCGCCAACGAAACTCATCAATATTTACATGCTGTTGTTTTATTCAGAGATGTTCTATTTTTAGTTAAATATTGTAAGAAGTCCAACGGTTTTTAGTTGTGACAGATTTTGTATAAATAAATATATTTAGGATCTATTCAAGGCTGCTTCTTGCCGAATGTAATAGAGAAACTCTTTTTTGATTATTAATACAAGTGCAGACAAAGATTCCAAGTTTCGTTCAATTTGAATTACGTGTTCCCTATGTGTTTCCATTTCTATGAATTTCTTTATGTAACTCTTGAAGAGTGATTTATTGCAATATAGTATTACATCTACTGCAATCATATTATAACAATAGTTCATTCAGTGAACAATTTTTCCTCTATTATTATTGTGAGTAAAACAAGACCTATGATCTGTGTGAATTATTGCATTTTACTACTGTTCAAGGGTGTGTCTTTTACTTTTATTCTATTGCAAACAAGGTGAGACTTATTTGTAATTGATACATGACTTTGTTTAACATTTTTGTAAATATTTCTATATCATTCGATATTATATTTTTGACTCAGATAACGAGATACAATCTCTGTACTATCTTATTATTAATTTCATTTAAAGATCTTTTCCTAAAAAACTGAAGGTAGAAAAGGCACTCATAAAAATATTTCATTTAAAACCTATGATGCCTGACATTATTCTTTAAGGCTTAGAATCAATCTCAGGAACAACAAGTTCACACCTCCAAAGTTGTAGGGAATTTTGGTGTTGGGAAGATAGTTTCCAACTTATAGAGTTATGTGTATTATCATATAATGCAAGAAGATGTGGCTTCATTTATTAAAGGGTGCATACTTTGTTGTACCAGAAGATTGGTAATAGAAAGTGAGTTTTATACTATCCCTTACCTATACTAATAGACCATGGGAGATAATATCCATGGATTTCATGGGTGGTTTGTCAAGAAGAAGGAAAGGACATGATTATATGTTTGCGATAGTTGATAGGTTTAACAAGATGTGCATTCTCATGCCTTGTAAAAATATCATCAAGGGGTAAGACACAACAAATATGTTCTTTGAAACTTTTTTCGGTATACTTTGGGAAAACAAGGAGCATCATATTAGATAGAGATATCATATTTCTTAGTGCCTTTTGGTATACACTTTGGGTGAATATCGACATCAGGTTGAAGAGATATACAACCTTCAATCAATAGATATATTGGTAGAGATAAGAAGTGACTATGACATCGGTTCAAAATTTAATGGGTTATAATAAGAAGCATCCAAGGATAGAGGATGAAAATTTTATTGATATTTACACTCTCATAACAGGGAAATCCACACTTCTACCAGTGTGTCCCCTTTTGAAACTTGTTTTGGGTATTTTAAACCTTCACCCTTAGATGTTGTATATGGAAAACAAGAGGAAGTGTAAGAAGACACCATAGGAGAAACATTGAAGGTTGAAAAATCCATTGAAATATTAGATATATCTATTTACAAGTACAAGAGATATTGAAGAAGTCATAGGTAAAGTACAAGGCCTGGCATGGTTATCAGAAAATTGACAAACCATTCAAAATGGGATAAAGCGTTTGGTTTCATATAAGAAATTAAAGGATATATGGTCCGAGGAAAAATACAAAGGCTCCATGGTATGGCCCTTTTGAAGTGTTGGAAAAGGTGGGTGATAATACATGTAAACTTAATCTACCCCTATATATGCACATTTACTTAGTAGTGAATGTGGAAAATTTGAAACTCAATGAACCTTTCATGTTGGACTAATAAACTAATGAGAAATTGTTACCTACCATAGATGAATTAGTTCTAGAAGCTTAGGAAGAATTAGCATAAGAAATAGTTTGGAAGAATTCCAAAAACACCAGATAGGGGAAACATTAACTTTGACAAGTTTGGTTAAAATGACAACTTCTAGGCAAGGCCAAGTGGTACTCCAGAGAGAAGGTAGAGGAAAATTTTCCTCACCTCCTTAAAATATTTTGTAAATAAAACACCTCCCTAAGTATGATCCATAATGATCATTATATAGTTTATCATCTATTATAGTCCTTTCTAGGTGGAAAACTAGAGTTATTGTCTTGTAGGGTCCATTTTATGGGCAAGTATTGATTTCATGATTTGGTGTCCAGAAACTTTCAGAGCCTGTTTGAGGCATTAAACGACCATTTTTGGGTCAAAAAATTGAGGACCAAGTTCTCAATCTATTGATTTTTTTCTACACATTGAGATATTTCCAACGGTGTGAAGATAACCTTAATAGAAGTTTGCACGAGGAAGTTATGCCTCCTGCAAGTTGAATTAACTTGTTGACGACCATGATACTGAGTGGATGCCACATCATCTCCCAATAATCATGCATGTAGAGATAGCCACATGTGGAATTTCAAGAAGATTATATAATGTTAAAATACCTAACCCTAATAGGGAGTTAAGGCATGCAAAAACCCTAATTCTAACCCTAGATGACTATCAAGACATGTTGAATATCAGGCTAATAGGAAAGGAAGGGGTTCCAATCTTATTGTATTTTTTATTGTCCATAGTTGAGTAGATCATATAGGAGTGGGATATTGAAGAAAACAAAAGAGGTAGAATATCTTGTAGAATCCATGCAGGCCATAATGTCCATGGAAACAACATATTGAGTGCCCCTTTATTTTCATTTGTAATACATAATTGAGAAGAAAAGAGAAAAGCATAAGCCTCACTTTATAGCACCGTTTTCCTTTTATTGGGTTTTCTTAGGATACATCTTGTGTTCATTGTGTGGATGGTGTTTTTTTTTCTTAGCTTCTTTCATTTCAATTTTAGTTTATTTCAATATCTTGTGCACTAAGCTAGTAACATTAAATCTAAAATATAAAGTAAAATACTACATAAGAAGACATTGCAAAATATTTTAAGATATGTTGTGATGAACTATTCCAATGGAATATCGATTGTAGCTTATAAATAAATATTCCTCTTCACTTACACATCATTGTGTTCTATAACATGCACAATGAAAAAATGGGTAGTCAAACAACCAGAACCCATGAGAGGTTGACCCTTTAGATCAATATTCATACATCACTTCTCTTCATGGGCTTGGGATTCCATATGTCATAGTTTGCACATTCAATAACTACTGGGGGTGTGAGCGACATCTTCTCCAGAGTAGGTTGCATTTATAATCCTCTCTTTCTATTTTGTTGGGGGGTTTTCCAACCATGTTTTCATCTCCCTCTCACTTCTTTAGGGATTTCTTTTGTAAATGGGTATCTAATATGGCCTCAAATTTGTTGAAACCCATATTTGTTGCAACATAATCACCTAATGTACACTTATGGGGGGCTGTTGGTGCATGTTATCACTCTACTTCAATGCCTTCTTGCATGATAAAGTTACTTATATTTTATTCCTTGATTTATGGAACAATTTATGACAAACACCTATTTTATGAAGTTTGCCAAGTCTCTAAAAGTAGGTCATTGTATTTATATTGCATACATTTTCTTTATTTCCAGTCAATTAGATGGTTGATAAATATAGAGAAAACTTATACCATTATACAATCTAGTGTTTCAGTCCTTGATTGATTTTCTCTTTTGTAGAATCTTAATCTTGGGTGGTTTCATAACCATTGCAATCTCAAATTTGTAGCTTATTGTAAACACGATTTTGAAACATGGTTTCATTTATAAATCTCTTAGGGCCAAGACATGTGGAACCTCCTCATTGGATTGAGGGGATTTGGTATTTGGAATCCTGACTGAATCTTATTTTTATTGGTCACCTCCAATTCCTTAGATGTTTCATCCTTGTGAGTAGGATATATTTCCCACTAATCTCAACAATTGATCTAACTTTGTAGGGCCAACCCTAACCATTTATCTTATCCCACCAGAGCCACAATTTTTAACACTAGAGGGAGTAGAACTTGCTGATTGGATATAGACCATTGATATTCATCAATGGGTGAAATGTATATCATTTGTGCACCTTTGATACTTTACTCCTATTTCCCTAAATTCATGTAGGTTGATGTAGTTTTTGATCTTAATAGGTGGATCATGTGACAATCCCTTGCATTGAATGTGCATTGCCTTTGATATATTTTTGGCTATTAATTATATTGGGTAGTTGAAATCATGGCCATTCAAAACATCTTAACACTTTGGTTCCCTTTTTCTCCTACATTGTGACACCAATCCTAAGATTTAGAGCTACATTCATGGAAATATTCCTTGTCATTCGATGAAAATTAATGTAGCTCACTACATTTCCTAAATATCCCACTAAACATGAATATTAGTAATGGACCAAATTTAGCAAGAATGATCATGACCATTCATTCATTTTCATTACTCATGCCCCCCTTCCTTCCTATATTCAACAAATACCTTTGGACTGTTGATCATGATTAGGGGAGTAATCTTGACTATTCACAGAAACTTAAGTAGACGTCCACCACCAATTTCCTTGACTCCCCACAAATGAATATGAGCCCTTGATATACTCTTGCAAGTATTATTCACACCACTGCTCCCCTAACCGACATATGGATGTATATCGTCGATCTAATTTAGATTAGAAGATCCTACCTATTTTCATGGTTACAAGAATCTATAAGGAACATTTAGTTGTGTGCTGTAAGCCATTTCTCACCCACAATCTACCTTAAGAACCACCATTAATATATCCTGATTGAAAAAACTATTTTTTATTTACCTTGAAATTCTAAATCTAACTTTCTTTTAGGATTTCTATAGATATTTCAAAATCACTCAAGGAAAATATGACATGGATGGGGATAAGAAAGGCTAGTGGCATTAAAGGGGGTTTTCAAAAAGGATTTTGGATGAGGAAACCGATAAGTTGGTTGTGAAGAGGATTTGTAGAACCCATCAAAAAAAGGGAAAGGATATTGCTCATATGTATATTTCAAACAGGGGCCCCAAATGACAACATTTTTAGGGTGGGTGTCCCATTGGACAACATGTGGAACAAAACCCTAGCATGGAGGTGCATGTTTCACTATCTATCATATTCCATCATACAATCAAGATCACGAACTCCATGACTTCCAAAGGTAAAGGATGTGATTTGAATACTTAAATCCATATGACCATCAACAATGAATACAAATTGTTTGACTCATTATTATTGTTATTGTGAGCAATTATGTAGATTATGGCTATGCAAATTTAGCAAGAAAACAATTTGATTGATGAATTCTTGGTTTTAATGAATTCATGATAGTCCATAATTATTCTTTTAAAAATCACAACGTGTATTCTACTTGACTAGATTATGGTTATGCAATGAGCACCAATATTAAAATGGATGCATGAGTGGGAAGAGAGAATAATGTCTCTTTATTTATTTGTGCCCATATGCCAATTGAAGTGTCATTTTCTAACCTACTCTTCCATATTGAAATTAGGAAGAATTGAGCAATAATATGTTCCACAACTTCATCGTGTGATTGCACCCATGTTGGATGCATAAGGTGTAACACTAGTGAAATGGGTGCACCTCTAGCCAGGCCCTATGTGCAATATCTTAATATCGTGTTAGATAAGAGTATGATATGGTTCTCATAGTGGCATCAAAGAAAGAACAATATCATTGCTTCAAGAGGTCTTAATCATTAAAATTTCTTTTATTCATGTCACAAACCATGCCTCTTTATATACATATGGTCTATACACTTTATATACATCTGATATATACATTTATTGCATTCATGGTGGATGTTTATTTAGAAAAACATGATGGATTGTGGTTTTCTTATGGAAATTATGCCTTTCTATTGTAATCTTGCAGATTACAATGACATTTAGAGAGACTACATTAGAAATCACATTACATAGACACACTCAAGAAAGAAGAGGGTATTTGGGAAGGCTAACCAACCGCTTGTTTATTCCATCTTCATGAGTATACGTACATAAGAAAAATGGTCGGATCGGTTGTACCGACTCCAACTAATCATTAGTTTAGTCATTTTAGGGAATTTACCCTTTATTACATGTATTTACTTAGCTTTATCCTCTTTATTACATATATTTATTCATTATCCTCTAATGTATGATGACAAGGGACCAAAGGCTAATCAACCAACACTTTTGTGATCCTCCATTGGTATCGAGTTTTCACACCAGTCAGTGTTTCCCTCTTCATGTTAGTTGCTAGTTGACATGCTCAACATCTCATATTTGATTGGGGAGTCAAAGACCTCGACTTCGACCTGAACTTTAATGGGCCCCTCGACCTTGACTTAATCATGAAAACAACATAGTTCTGGTTGACTTCTCAATTTCATGTTGTTGATTAAGGTTGGTTGTCATTGATGTCAACCCTTGAAGAAAGACTCGTAACACAAAGTTTGGTTAATGGACCCAATATTGTTTGATGTAAATATGACTCATTATTGTTTTGTCATTGTTGATAAGAAGTAAATATGGATGAACTCCAAAGTGGTCCCCTTA
>SNQJ01S0179962.1:19472-35309 GCA_010110895.2 Picea sitchensis | reverse complement strand
TATTCTATTTTATTGAAAGGTCTTATTAATATTGACCTTTATTACATCCGAATACATTGATCTACCTATGTGCGGGTTAGGACCTTAACAGCACTGGAGTCGCAACTCCAAGAGGCGAAGTACCAAGCTAAAAAGATACAGGAGCAGCTGAAGTCCCTGTCAGATGTGGAAAGAATGAAGTGCTCCCAAGAGTAATGCACTGCACAAAAACAAATCCATACTATCCAAAGCAGAGTTATGGATATAACTCAGAAAATCCAACCTGTGCAAGATAAGGCCTATCAGTTGTTTACAGAGGTAGAAGGCCAAGGAGCAGAGTTAGAGCAGGTTGTCACTACAATAGAACAACGCCTAGAGGGACCTATCAATGATGTAGTCATCCATGAGTTAACTGAAAAGGAGCCCATAGCACAATATCAAGTCAAAGAAGCTCGAGCCAAGCGCGAGGCATTCGAAGAAGAACTAGTCAAACCAGATTGACTCGGGACGAGTCACAGGTGAGTGTTGGGGGCCTGTTAACCCTTGACAATGTTTTGGGAGATCCTTGGTCAAGTTGACCTATTTTGGGACTTCGACAACCTGTCGAAGACAGAGTGCAAGACAAAGAAGAGATCATAGGATCTCAACCCCTTTTTGGGTCATTTTTGGGATTTGGGAATATGTAACGGGAATGAGATGTCGGCCCAAGGGTTTACCCATGTTTAGGCTTGTTTTGTATGTATAAATAGAAGGCTAGGAAATGTAAGAAGTAGTTGAATAGTGTGCAAGTGTTGCACAAGTTGGATAAGTGATAAGAGTCGGATCTGTGTGATCAAGAAGTGTAAGGCTTCGTGCATACTGTGTGAGACTTTCAGATCCAAGTGCAAGTCATTGTAAGATATTGTGGAGGGATTTGTGCTGTAACGCAAGGAAGGAGGATCTAGTGAGCTGCACAGATCTCTTGTCTTATGCGGAGTAAGTGTTTTTGGCTCTATGCATGTAGATGACTGATTGAAGCTAATAAAGAAGAAGAGTTGGTGGACGTAGCTCCAGGGTGGGGGTGAACCACGTAAATACTTTTTTATTCTTCTTTGTGCGATGTTCTAATGTGTTTATGTGTTATTTTCTAAGTGATTTGATATAGATAGATAGATCTTCTTATGCTTTGTGCTTATGATGAATCTTGATGCTAGATATGACATCTGTGAACTATCTTAGTTCTTGAATCTGCTAGATCTAATCTAATCCCTTTTCTAAGTGCTTATATACACTAGATCAAGGTGGATGTTATGATGCTCTGTTTTCTCTGCGGACTTGATATTGGTTAGCTAATGATGAAATAACAGTGCTAAGTGCTCTATTAAGTGTTATAATCACAGATCTGTGTCCCAACTAAGGTTGCAGACACCTGATTCCTACAACCACCCTTGCTTCTACCTCGGGTGAGACGTCATTTGCTTCGCAGGTGTTGCTGAAAGGGCCGGTAGTTAGGGTTTTGTTGGTGCGTTGTTGTAGCGTTGAACCCTGGGTCTGCCCCTGTGTCAACAGGTTCTTTTGTTTTTGAGCTGAAAGTACTAGACCACATTTTTCACTATCTTTGTTTTTCCATGTGTTAGCATTTCTAGCTAAGGGTTTTATTCTTGGATCTGCTTTGTAATTATTCAGATGGAAGTTTACAGGTTTGTGGCCGAAGTTATGACAGTTATAACATTCGAGCTCATTGTTCAATAGGTAAAAGTGATTGGTGCATATTTTTATACTCATTTGCTGTTTAGTTCTATGTTGCAAAGATTGTTTATTTCTTGATCTCCTCAATTGCATGTTTCTAAACTTAATTTGACAATTTGCAATATTATGACCAAAATTAGAGCAGTAAAAACAGTAACCATGGAAGAAATTTTGGTACCTGAAGGATGGCCTTCTTCTTGGAATTTGTTGCCCCATCTTCTAATATCTTTGTTTTTTTATTAGGGATCATCTTGTCTTTATTAGATTTTGGTGGCAGAGTACTCACATGGTCTAATTGTTTGCTGACTTGGAACATGATCATCTTTACTGGATCTTTTCTTTTTGTCTGTTTGCTGCTTGAACCACTTACATAGCCTAAACTAGTCTTCAACAAAGGAGATATCTGTTTTCTCAGAATGTCATTTAGTTCTGCTGAGGCTTTAATGCTTGGAATATTTTGGAGATACAGTGCTTTAAACTTCTCCATCTCTTTTCTGGTTTTTACTACCTCTTCTTCCAAGGATTCACATATTGCATGTCCTCTATTTTCTTTGCCTCTTCTAATTTCACTTTTAGCAGGGAAAAGTCTTCATTAGGTTTTTTACTGTCTTTCTCGAACTATATCAACAATTGTTTTTGCTTTTTCTTCTTAAATCTGAGTCTATCAATTTCTTCTAGGGCACTGATCAGTTCTCCTTCCAAGTCAACCACAACTTCTTCATCACTAACATCACTTCCTCTACTTTTATTATCATAATCCTCTTTGTCCATAAGCATAAAGTCATTAACCTTATCTTCCCAAGAAGAATCACTATCTGTGTCTCCTAAAGAGTCATCATTGTTTACACATAAACTTTTTTTTTTACCAAATCTATTGGATTTGTACTTCTCTTCACCTTCAGAGTTCTGGTCCTTCTTCTTGTGTGGACACTTAGATGCAAAGTGACCTATCTTTCCACAGTTAAAACATTTGAAGGGAAACTTGCCTGATCCTTTCTTTATTCTTCTCACGAATTTTTCTTCAACTTCATCAAGCTCATAATCCTCATTCTTATCTTCTTTAAATGACGCTTCTCTAGAGGTGGGTTTATCTTTAATAATCCTCATTTCATAAGAAGTTAGAGTTCCTAGAAGTTGATCAATAGAAAAAATATTAAGATCATTCATTTCTTCTATTGCATAAACTTTTGGATTAAATCTATTTGGTAGAGATCTTAAATTCTTCTGAACTAAAAATGCATCTTTAATCTTCTCACCAAGACCCTTCATGGCATTCAAAAGCTCCTCAACTCTTAAGAAATATTTATTAACTGTTTCATCCTCATTAATCTTTAGTCATTCAAATTTCAATCTATACATTTGAAGTTTGGCATCTTTTACTTTCTCATTTCCTTCATAACAGCTAATGAGTTTATCCCACATCTCTTTGGCAGAATCAAGCTGCATTACTTCTACAAATTCAACTTCAAAAAGCCCACTCAAGATAACATTCATTGCCTTTTCATTGAAGCTAAATTCTAACTTATCATCTTTGGAATCTATCACAAAAGGTGTTGTATATCCAGTCTCTACAACATCCCAAACATCAACACCTAAGGCCGTAATGTATGTTCTCATTCTAACCTTCCAGAAAGAAACATTTGTTCCATCAAATCGAGGAGGCTTATTGGTCGAAGTTCCTTCATGAATTGTCATGTTTAATCTTACTAATCTACCTTTAGCTAAAAGGAACCCGCTCTGATACCAATTGTTGAAAATACTAAGACAACTGAGAGGGCGGGGGGGTGAATCAGTTGTTATTGTGCTTAAACAATATTATGCATATTGAAATATTATTATTGTTCTCCAAGTGATCATCAAGATTATGCAAGTCATGAACAACATGAATAATTAAAATCAATCACACATATGATATACATAGAGACATATATTCATGAGGAAACTCATAAAGGGAGAAAACCTCTTCTTCTTAGAATGATAGGCAATATTTTAAGTTCCGTACATCATCAATCTTTGAGCTCCAACTCAAAATGAGGCTACAACCTCTTCTTTAACAAGTTGCAACTTGTAGAGTGCACCAACCCTCTGGTTTCTGTAGCACCCACTAGAAGGAAGCACCAACTCCCCGAGTGTTCCAACACCAACTGGATGGAAGCACCAACTTCCAGTCACACAGACACCGACCTGTATAACATAGAACAATTGTTCTACCTTGCACCACCCTACCACCCTGGTTTTTCTGGCTGCAAACAGATGGAAGCTACAACTCCCTGTGTTCAAGCACCCACTTGAAACTCTGAGGACAAAAATCCTCCCTAGCACCACCCTACCACCCTGAAATATAAATCTTTGCTTGCTGAAATTTATTACAGTGAAAGAATATTTATCAATGGCTTACCAGTCTCATCACTGCTTTGCTACACT
The DNA here is from genome assembly GCA_010110895.2 of Picea sitchensis. Lineage (NCBI taxonomy): Eukaryota > Viridiplantae > Streptophyta > Pinopsida > Pinales > Pinaceae > Picea > Picea sitchensis. Next base: position 31,178 of record SNQJ01S0179962.1, on the reverse strand, counting down.
GCTATGCTCTGCCTACATCAGTGTCTTCCTGCTCACATCTTCTTGCACTTTATGTTCTTCTACGTTTTATGCTCTGTGTGCCATGTCTGTTCTATGTCCTATGCCTCCCCTGTACACTTTCACACATATGCTTGACTGCCTTCTATGCAAATGAATAACTATCCAAAAATCCCCCTCACTTCTCTATTTTGCGTCTTTTTATCACGCCAAGACCTCTTCCAGAGCATACATCCATCTCTCCTCACCATTTCTGCTCTATCAAGATTATGTTCTTCATCTATGCATTTTCTCTCTGTTCATGCTGTAATCTTCATTACATACAGTTCAACTTGTTTTATAGAAAAAGAACAACCTCTCTCTGTCACGACATTTTTCTTTTATTCCTTCTCTCATCATCCATTACACTCTGCATCTCCAAGGCTCAAGTCAGGAATCTCAAAAACACTCAGGAATCATGATTCCAACACTCATTAACAATGATTCAACCACTCAAGAAAAATGTTTCAGTTAGTGTAACTGAATCGTAACTGATCAAGAAGTCACAATATGAAACAACAACGCTTCGATCAGATTCTGTTTGATCAACGTCGTTGGATTATACACGCAAAGTCCTTTTTGAATTTTCAACGCGTAACCTTCGATGTAGAGCCTAGCAGCACTAGCTCCTTCCCCTATCTTCCATTGATGTGACCTTGGGCAATGATATCATGTGACCATGCAATTGCAGGCGTGACCAAAGGTGTTTTTAGATAAAACTACGTTTCGCTTGGCAATTTACCTCAAGCCTCCACATGTCCTTTCTCCAAAACCATGGTTTTGATTGTGGCCCGCCCTTAACTTTTTAAAGTTCACGTACCTTCAATCCCGACAATGCGATGGGACCGTCGATCTCATAATCTTGATGGTGCTCCTGAACGAACGGTTCAGATTTGTTCTTTCACAATATGTGGATCAGATCAAACCTTCCTAAATCAATGGTTGTGATTTATTTCATGATTCGAGCTTCATGAGTTTCAAATCTCAAAACCTGCTTTCCTCCGTACACCAATATTCCAGAGTCAATGATCTATGGACACATGTCCTTATTAATCGACGACTCTGCCTCTACTTCAGGAATTTGACCTTTCAACTAGATCAGCGGTTCTGCGACCCCTTTCTTGATCAACGATCGAGATCTCCTTCGGGTCTCCGGACTTCTGAAATCTCAAGTCTCAAACTTTACTTCCCCTCGAAGTATGTGGATTACTGCCATGTTCTCTCTTGGATCGGACGGTTGAGGCTTAATTCGAGTCTTTACCCAAAATCGACAGATTTATGCCACGTCTCTTCTAGATTAGACGACCCATATCCACTTCGGATGATTTGACGCTTGATATTTACTCCGGACGATATGACAACTGAGATTTATTTCGAATGATCGGATGATCAAGATTTACTTCGGATGATCTGACGGTCAAGAATTTATTTCGGCTCTCTGGACTTAGGGGATTTCAAATCTCAAACTGAAACTCTCGAAGTGATTTCTCTAGAGTTCACGATCCTTCACCACATATCCCTCTGGATATGATGGTTGAAATTTACTCCGACTCTCTGGCTCTCTGGACTTCGGGTATTTCAAATCTCAAACTGAAACTCTTGAAGTGAGATTTTTCTGGAGCATAACCTCCTCACATCTTTAGACCCAAAACAAATTATGTTCGTCTGATCAATATCTTAGATCAACGACTCAATCTGTCTGCGATGCAAATTTTCCTTGGATTAAATACAATGAATCTTCATATTTTCTTATCCTATCCTTCCAATCAAAAGTGATCCAACGGTCGCGAGGACTCTTGAAGAAGATCCACGATAAAGGATTTGATCTTGATCATGTTTTTGTACTACGCTCTTCCTTCTGAGCTTTCATCTCTGCATATTGTTCACTTCTCCTCCCGAGCTTATGATTTTCCTGTTTTCCATCGTCGCTGTTGTTCTTGCCATCAATGACAAGCACACTCTTCTTATAATACATGCCAACATTGTTGGGACTGGTTGTTGCATCGCTGTTGTGGATGGCCCATGATAATCTCCTATGCCATTTTTTTGCTAATATTCAGGATCGTCATCACTTTTGTATTTCTCTTCTCCCTCATTTGAGTGCCCTATTTTCTCGACTGGGATTTTCCAGTCTTCTTCCTAGCCATTGACTATCAAGATCACGTCTTCTATTGTCAACCTAGAATTAGTTTGAAACCATTGGCACACTAGATCCCTCTTGGCCTGCATGTACATATGGTGCATCCCTTCTCTAAAACACACAATATATTTATATGATTCTACTGTTTCGACTGATATTCATGGTGTGTGCCCAACTAAATATGTGATATTTTCCAAGTAGACAAAAAATGTGCCATTACTGTCTTTTTGTCATCTCTTAATTATTGTTTTCCATAAATTTCCACACCTCAAAGCCAAATTGTTGCTACCTAATGTGCACATGCACTGGTAATAACCTTTTTCTTTCCACCTTATTAGTGCAATCAATATGAGAAACCATGCATAATGGAATTTTGTGCCCTTTTCCTAGGCCTCCGTGCAATTCTGTAAAAAATGGTTTACTAAAAATGTAGCCTAATTCATCATAACCCCTTCAACACATTTCTCTATGGCTACAATGAATACAGCTGGTACCTCATATTAGCGACATTTTCAAAGTATCTTGCAGGCTAATACCTATGTTGCAAACCTCACCATTTTATCATTGATGCTTTTGACATCCAAATCCCTTTTGCCCCTAAACGTCTGGAATTTGTCCTTCACTAATTCTGAGAGGAATCACTCTCCTTCCTTGTTAAATAAAATGGCCAGGTCCTCATCGACCTTTGGAAGTACTGTTATACTTTTAATCAACACAATATCGATTGATACTGGGGGATCAAGCCAAATTTCCCCCCCATGAACATAGATTAGCAATACCTTCATGCATGCATTAATTTCTGTACTCCACATGAAATGTGGAATTTCCAATAGGTTCAATATTTTGGCCTTCTCCAACCTTGATGCCCACTTTTGTGGCTTTAGCATGATTTCTCCTGTTCCTGGGATGCTCCTAGTGTGAAAATATTTCTCCCTTACCAACTCCAAGAATTTTTGTGCATCAGTGATGTCACGGTCCATAAACTTAAGGATGAAAATCTTCTCGATCATATCTTCATCACTACTTACACCAGCCGAAACTAGTGCTATCGATAATGGATACTTCCCATTGGTTGGTAGATTCATAGGTTGTGTAGTGTCCATCCATGGAAACATGTAGTCTCTGTGAAATCTTGCTGGTGGCATCGAAGCCGAAGCTACGACTACCTCCTCAACCTCTAGTGATGCTATTGGTCACTTTTCCTGTTTTCTTGTTGTTGCAGACGGTCCTCCAACTTTCAGTGGTGCCATTCATTTCCTATGACAAAGTACTATTCCATTATCCTGAGGATGATATGGGGTAGTCTTCTGATGATGGATTTGGAATTCCTTGGTCAATGTTGCAATTGCCTTATTCAGAAAGTGTGTGCCTTGATCCCAGAGTAATATGCACATACATTTAAACCTTTTAACTATATTCTCAAACAAAAACCTCACAACAATATCTATGGTGCAATCTGTAACTAGGGCGGATTCTTCCCATCTTGTAAAATACTCCATCGCAATGATAATGTACCTTTCCCCTGATCTTCTTGCTTGTGGATTGATTGGTCCTACAAATTCTATGGCCCACTTATCAAATTCTTGCAACGTAACCTGTGGATTTAAAGGCATTTCATCTCTCCTAAACGACTTTCCCACTCTTTGACATACATCACACGACTGACATTATTCCTTTGAATCTTTATGAAGTGTAGGCCACCAAATCCCTATGCACACAATATTTTGTGCAATTTCTCTCCTTGCATAATGTCCTCCTACAATCCTGTCATGTGCTTCTTCAAGTATCATTGGTCTCTTGTTTTCCACCACGTAGCGTCTCAATATTCCATTTGCACCCAACTTTTATAAATTCCCTACAATCAACAAATAATTTGTTTCTTTCACTGCCAATAATTTCTTCTATGCTACTGTCATTTATGATGGAGCCATGCCTGTACTTAGAAACTATATGATATCCAAGAATTAATCATCCACCATCTTCACTGCAAAAAGATGTGCATCTGGTAAGCTATCATCTAAATTGCCTGCATCTTCACTTGTAAATATGCACTATAGATGATCTGGACCTACATTAAGCTTCCTCGGTTTCACTATCACCTCAAAATAATATTCCTGGAACAATAGTAGCCATATGCATATTCTCCCCCCCAACACTGGATTATTGACTAAGTATTTTAATGCAGAATTGTCTATATACATCTTAAAGTGAGACCTCAATAAATAATTTTTGAACTTCTATAACGCATAGACCATTTCCAATCCTTCTCATTCCGTGGTAGTATAATTCTTCTCTGCTATAGACAACTTCCTACTTGAAAAAACAATTGGGTGATCTATGTCTCCTTCCACTGGTTGATATAGTACTGTGCCCAACGATATGGAGAATGAATGTACATGTACATGGAACTCTTTGTCCCAATATGGAAAAATAAAAATTGATGCAGTTACCAGTTTCTGTTTCAAGGTGTCCAAACCCTTATGATAGTCCTCATTCCATTGAAACTTTGCTTCCTTCTTCATTACCTTTCCCATCGTTACTGTGATCTGTGCGTAGCCCTTAATAAATTTCTTATAATAGCCTGCATGACCCAATGTTCCCCTCAGCTGTCTGACTGATGTAGGAGGTTATAACTCCAGAATCACTGCAATATTGGTTGGATCTACTAATAGTCCATGTTTTCACACTATATGTCCCAACAAAATTCCAAACGGTGCGCAAAAAATTAACTTTTTCAGGTTTAGCGAAATATGACACTGTCTGCACCTATCCAACATTAGCTTGATTACTTCTATGTGATCCTTCAGTAGATTGAACACAGTCTAATCATTTAGGTACACTTCAAGGAACTTATGAATAAATTCCTTGAACGCTGCAACCACTACTTTGGAAAACACCGTCAGGGAATTCTTCAGTCCAAAGGGCATGATTGTATACTGATAGCTCCCCCACTCTATCGCGAAAGTGTTCTTGTGTCGATCCTCCTACACAATTTTTATCTGATGGCACCCAAAGAATCCATCTATGAAAGAATAAGTGTCTTGTCCTCCTACATTCTACAGTACCTCATTTGTGAATGGTGTTGTAAATGGATCATGTAAACACACATCATTTATCTTCCTTAGATCCACACAGATCCTAACCCCTCCTGCATTTTTTTCCTACACTATCATTGGACTGATCCATTCAGATTCCTCCACCGATTCAATAATTCCTACATCCAAAATCCCATCTAGTTCAACTTTCACCTTCTCTTTGTACTTTGTATTTAACCTATAAGGCCTCTGGCACACTGGCTTAGTGCCCGGTTTCAGTGGAATCTTCATCTCATCTAATTCTCCATCTATCCCCTTCATATCTGAAAATGTCATTGGGAATAGGTTTTGGTATTCTTGCAGTAAGTCTGCAATATTGTCTACTATCTCATCACTCCAATCATCTCCTATCTCCGCAAACATGGGATTATCTACTATCCCAATGTTTACCTTCTGAGTATTTATTGTCTATATGTATGCGACATACTCAAGTTCTGTCCCTTCTACTACTCGTTCTCCTTTTGTTTCAGGTACTTGTACATTTATAGGATCATCCTCATCCTGTTATTCCTTATATAAATTGTAGCACTCCAATAACTCATGGACATTTATATTTGCTTTGTGCATACTGCACATTGATACTACCTCCATCGTTTCTTTTTCTCAGAATATATTACTTCGAATAGCCTGTAGCACTGCATCTATTGATGGAGATTCATGTTTGAATTTGAACGTGACTCTGAGACTCTAGATCAACTCTTCTCATCGTGTTGTCTCCCTATGCATTTCCAATTCCAAATACCAATTCTTCGAAATTGTGTCCAGTGTGTGTATAAATTTGTGCGTCCATTCTATCTCTGGTAGTGAACTCCATAAATCCTTGCACTTCTCAACATGGCCTGCGGGGTCACTCTCTCCTGTATAATTCTATCCAATGTATTCATCCTCAGTACTAAACCTTATTTTCATGAGTTTGCTACACCATGACCAATATTTTATCCCTTCTCTATGTGCATCCCACCATCTAGTTGGAGTTTCTTTTAGGTTGTAACACCCCCCACCATTTGTTGGACAATGCCACTTAAAAAACAAACAAACTTCTCACTCAGTTTATAATAGTCAAAACTGTCCATACCCATGCATAGACTTGCTGGGATATGGCACACATATCTCTTTGCGGAACATCATACATATAAACTTAAACATATAATATGCATTCTACTAATACACAAATTAATGCTGAATATCGCTTCCTTATGTCTTTGTTGTCCCTCCTTCACTCTGGTACTCTTGTGATATTGATCCTCCAGTGAGACACAAACCAAATAAAGTGAAAGCAACAAAAGTATATTCAATGACAACCTATGCATATGATCAAGGAATTATGCAATAAAATGCTAATGATTTTATGGGAAAGAAACATGCCATTGTATTATATAATGTGGAAGAAAGATACAACTAGATGCCTTGATGTCGTCAGGTTCCTTCCAACAGTTCCTTACTTCCCACAAACTTCTTTCTCCAATGGATTCTGAGACTGTGTATCTCATAGCTACTCACAATCTATCTTGACAAAGCAAAGCTCAAAGCCAACATAAATTTCCCAAGCTCAATCCCACTCAAGCTCAAGCTAACTTTCTTCATGAGATCTCCTCTCCTTTTATAAGCTGAAGGGGAAAAGGTGAGGAGGTTAGGATGATCCCACTAAATCATAAAAGCAAGTAAGATCCAAACCATTCATAGGCCACCTCACCATAGAAGCTTCTCCTTCTATAAGCATCGAGAAAATGATCATTTTTTCCCACATACAGAGGCCACCGCACCCTACTAGCTATAGTGCAACCTGTGAAAACTCCACATCCTAGCTATAGTGTAGCCTGCGGAAATTAGGCATTTCCTCACCTTGCATATAGAGCAACCTGCGAAAATCCTTCAAAATAGGATTTTTACAGAGGAAAACATAACTTCTTCTCTCAGGAAAAGTTCTTCTCCCTTCTTTCTTTAGGAATTCAGGCTATTGACCCCTCTGAAGGCAACATATAGGTTTACATCATCAAAAATCATAGGGATGACGAAAATAATGTGTAACAGAGAGCCCCTCAAAGTATGAAGTTAGAACAGAGTGATATCTGAAATACTTTGTCGAGTGTGTGTAGGGAACAAGGAACAGTCGGTCGGAAACCTGCCAACAAACAAGGAAATACAATACAATAATATATCATCACTGAGGTAGGCATTCCCATACTCAAAATACAAATGACTCAAAGTATAAATGTCGACATGCGAAGATCCATGTCAAGTAATACTGGCCATGGCCACCAAACATACACTATGGATCCATGCCAATATGACTCAAATCTAAACATAGCCACCAAAAATACACTGTGGATCTATGTGTTAAAGACTCAAATTTGAACATATCCACAAGACATACAATGTGGATATATGCAACAGTACAAACTGAATATACTCCAACGCAACCTGAATCTGTTGAGAAAAGATTCTGGGTCTTCATCTCCACCACTCTATAGTATGGATCTAACCATGCAAATACATGTGTTGAAGTCGAACATGGTAGAAACCACTTGATTACCAATCATTAATGAATACCATTAACAAGTGCGAGAGAAATCACCATTAATGTCAATGACTCCAAAGGTACTCTAGTACAATCCCATGAATGTGAATTAATGAGCTGAAGTTGAACACTTGGCGGAATCTCCCGATCAGGGGTCAATAATGAAAACCCACTGTCGAAAGCGAGGAAACCCGCCATTGAGGCATGCAAGTTCCAAGGTACCAATTAGTTTCTAAGTCTAATTCCTAGATAATGAGTTGAAGTCGATAGGAAAAGACTTGTCACAGGAGAGCCTTAATGTATCCCCCATCAATGCAACGAAATAGGTAACAAGATTTGATGTATATCAGAGTAACAAGTGATTTAAGACTGACTTAGGGATGGTCGACGCAATAGAAGGCTTAAGGACTGCAGAAATGGCTGACGCAATAGAAAGCTTTCCGAGTTGAACTTATTTTTTTGAACATATTGACGACACGACAACCGTCTTGGAAAAACTGACTCAACAACATGGATCACAGACCAATTTGTAATCTTATAAAGGAGTATGATCAAGAGACAAGCACATTTTCCAACCTAGACACAAGGCGAGTGAAAGGGTATCATGTTCAAAAGTGACTCTTACATGGAATACAGGTTTAGACACATTTCTTTCCCATTTTTTCCCCCACCATTACCAGCGAGTACCTCTTTATTTTTACACAAGCTTGAGGAGGATAACATATTCTTGTAATGTAAGCTCATCCTTCGAATGATTCCCTTGGAGTATTTTTAACGAACCCTAGGAAGGAGTGGTTCGGTCCCATATGGGTCTTTCAATGTTTGTTTAACGAGTCCAAAGAAAGAAAACTCAGGGGTTTTTCATGTTTAGAGAGTCTGAAAAATACTTAAAGAGAACTCTCTCAGTTCCTTTTTTGTAAAGTAGTCTAATGAGACTGAAAAAGAGATAAACTATCACTCAACATATGTTTTCTTCAAATACTTTAACGAGCATGAAAAGAACAAGGTCGCTTGACAATATTTTCATGTTTAGAGAGTCTGAAAAGAGATTAAAGGTAACTCCAGGGAGTTCCTTTTTCGTATAACCTTTACGATTCCGAAAAAGTGATAAAAGTTTACTCGGTTACATTCTCATTGATTTATGAGCACGATAAAGAACAAAGACTAAGCTCGGGATTGTTTTCATTTTTACGTAAGCTTTAAAACAAAACAAAACTATGCTTGGGATAAATTTTATTTTTTCACAAGCTTAAAACTAAACAAAATTATGCTTGGACCTGGTTTCATTTTTACACAAGCTCGAACCAGATGAAACTATGCTTGAGGTAGGTGGTTTCATTTTTACACAAGCTTGAACCATAGAAAACTATGCTTGGAATTCCCAACACATAACACGGGGATGGTTGGTACTTAGCCCCCAGCTTAAGAAACTAGCAGCTTAACTTCAGCATGAAGTCTAGAGGTTGGAAGCATTGCCCCCCAAGCTTCATTTCATCCAACTGCAAAGACGAATGAAAGGAAGCTTCAAATACTAGATGAAGTACTTGACTCAAACAAAGAGGGGGAATTATTTTCATTTTTTAATGAGCTTGACACAGGAGAAGAACTATGATCGTAACCTCTGTTTCATTTTTTAGCGAGGTTTCCACGGAGACACCAAAACTATCCTCGTAGCTGGTTTCATTTTTTAATGAGATTGAAATCAGAAAATCATGCTCAAGGATGGTTTCATTTTTTAATGAGATTGAAATCAGAAAACCTATGCTCAAGGTTGGTTTCATTTTTTAACGAGCTTGAAATCAGAAAACCTATGCTCAAGGCTTCTTCTTGATCACAGCTTCCAAGAGGATAGTGCTCTGGAAGGAAACCCTGTCAAGGGACAAAACTCAGTCATGGCCTCCAACAGATCTTCACTCGATGGAAGAAACACACTCTGGAAGGAACACATGTCGAGGGTCGCGATAGGGGTAAGGAGATTGTGCTCTAAAAGTCCTATCAAAGAAATCACCATGTCGACTATCAAATCTAATTCATTAGAAGCCAAAGTCATGGGAGACAACGCCACATAATTGACCTGTGGTAGGGACGATATCATATTCATATAAGAACCATGTAGGGAGGTCATTAAGGTCAAGTTAGGACCAAAAAATGAAAGTTGATCAATGGTCACAATTCTTCCATTGTGTGGGAAAGATATCACACGAAAAAGAGTGGACACGATAGCTTTCATGGCATAGACATAATCTCGCCCAAGGAGTAAAGAAAAATACAAGGGATCTTGGACTACCATGACATCAATAAATATAGTTTTCCCTCCCAAAGTTACAGGAAACTGAGGAAGGGTCCCTAAAGGTTGACTGGTTCTTCTGTTAAAAGCTAACAGATTCTGCATAATTGGCATAAGCTGAGGATAATCCAAGGCTTGTTAAGTAAGAGAGGACAAAATACTAACGGACGCACCTTCATCTATAAACTTCTGAGGAACGTCCTGACCACAAACCTGTATTGTAATTTGGAAAGGAATGTGAGAGGGAAGACTAGGTCCAGTTAGCACACCCCAATTAAAAAGGATGGTCTCATTACTTGGAGGAGGTTCCACAGGAGAAGGAGGTACCCCCCGGCATGGGAGAGTCTGTATCAACAAGAAAAATGTGGGAAGTATTGGGTTTACTCTCAAGCGAGAGAATATGATTGAATGATAATGACATCAAATCGACCACTTGGGTTTCATTCTCCAAGGGGAGAAAGGGGTCGACGGGTGGAAATAGATCGACTACTTGGGTTTCACTCTCTAACGAGAGAGTGGGATTGGCCGAGGATGGGATCATATCAACCACTTGGTCAACTATTTCAACTAAGGACGTGACCAGATTGACTACCTGATCAATCGGGCTGACCGACGAGGGAATCAGATTGATCATTCCATCAACTACAACTGGGTTGAGAGAAAGCTTGCGACAAGTAGCTGGAAGTTGAGGCAGTGAAATAGTCATGTCTTCCAGTAATTTCGAGGCTTCGTCCATATGAGGGAAAAGGTGAGTTTGATTACTCCCTCCGCATAACTTACAAGGAAACTTGACTCTACTTTTCTTCTTTCCAAGGGTATTTTGACTAGTTGACAAGAGGTCATTAGCATGTTGTTCAGAGACTAACGACATGGATTGGCGAGGGCATGTAGACCATGCTTCTATAACCTTGGATAGACCAGGGCAGTATTTAAGAATATGGCTACCCTTGTAAAGCCTGCAAGGGTACTTGGGATTATGGGTTTTTTGGGTGATCTTGGCATCATCAACACTCCCAGCACAATCAACGGTAACTAGTTTCTTTACAACACGTCCGACAGTGGTTGTAAGTTTGGACCCTTGCTTATTTTTCTTCTTCTTCTTCTTCCTTTTCTTATTCTTCTTATCCATTGGGTTACTAGCTTTAGAGATTTCACTCGATGAAGAAGATGAAACAAAAGAAGACCTTATAAGTGGAGAAGGTGAAGAATATATTACTAGTGAAGAAGGCGAAGGATCAACATGAGGTTGATGTTCTTGGGGGGAAGTTCTTACAACATAAGAACTGGGTACATTCAGGATTACCTGAGTGGAAAATAACCATACTGGTAATCCAATTGTGAGACCTGGAAGGCTCAAAGTAGCGATGTGAGGAGGACCAATGTTCCTGTAAGAAGGAAAAACAAAAGGTTCCCCTGGAACATGGGTTCCTTCATTGGTCATTCCAGGAACAAACGCCATTAAATAAATATCCAACCTAAAGTTTTCTAGGGAGAACAAACAACACACGCTAAAAATATAGTAAGCAAGCAAGCAAAAAAAAACTTCTCACAACAAGCACACTAGTTGGTGATGAAATCCAATGTCGCGGGAACCAAGTAAGAAGGGGTTGAGATAGAGCAGGTGGAAAAT
>SNQJ01S0179962.1:4756-19462 GCA_010110895.2 Picea sitchensis | reverse complement strand
AAATTACAATTTTTTGTTTCAAAGAGACACTAAAACAAATAGCAAATCACTTCAAAACAAAAACAACCCAAACTAAGTTTCTCTTTTAACATGATTTATTCAGAAAAAGAAGTATTCTTTCACTAAACAATTCTAAAGAAAAATGATGCTTTGTAACTGAAAGACACTCAAATCAAGAGACCAAATATTTCAAAATTCAACAAAGCAAACACAAGGCAAAGATGGCTGAAACCAGATTCAATTTTTTTCAAGCAGACTGTAATCAAACCCAACAAATCACCCCTAAATCACGGCACAGATATGGGCATGGAAAACCACCAAAAAACATTTTTTTTCACAATCGTCGTAGGCTGGAAGCCTAACACAGTGCACAAATCCTTGATCATCGCTGGCCAGATATGGGTAGGGTGCGGCATTTCTGCGTTGGTCTAAATAGATAGGGTGAGGAAATCCTAAGTCGCCGCACTGTCCCTCAAAGCAGGGTGTGGAAATCAAACAAAAATGGAAAAAATTAAAAATTAAGAAGGTTTTCCAGTGAATTTTAACAGTCAGAGAATCAAGATGGATGTCCCAATGACTCAGAAAACAGAAACCAAGAAATCAAAGAAAGAAAGAAAGAAAAACTAGGAAAACATTATGTTCCCCAGTGGAGTCACCAATTTTGTTATTGGATAAATCGGTAAATGCAGACATACACTAATCTCCCTAGATCCACCTAGATCTAGAACAAAACAAGACTAAACATGGCACTTTCCCTAGGTTCTAATCATTGAATCTATCATCAAAGAAAGGATGAGTGACATACCTTTGAATATCGGTTCCTTATGTCTTTGTTGTCCCTGCTTCGCTCCAGTGATCTTGTGATACTAATCTTGTAGTGAGACACAAACCAACCAAAGTGAAAGCAACAAAAGTATATTCAATGACAACCTATGCATATGATCAAGGAATTATGCAATAAAATGCTAATGATTTTATGGGAAAGAAACATGCCACTGTATTATATAATGTGGAAGAAATATACAACTAGATTCCTTGATGTCGTCAGGTTCCTTCCAACAGTTCCTTGCTTCCCACACACTTCTTTCTCCAATGGATTATGAGACTGTGTATACGATAGCTACTCACAATCTATCTTGACAAAGCAAAGCTCAAAGCCAACATAAATTTCCCAAGCTCAATCCCACTCAATCTCAAGCTAACTTTCTCCATGAGAGCTCCTCTCCTTTTATAAGTTGAAGAGGATAAGATGAGGAGGTTAGTATTATCCCACTAAATCATGAAAGTGAGTAAGATCCAAACCATTCGGAGGCCACCTCACCATAGAATCTTCTCCTTCTAGAAGCATCGAGAAAATGCTCATTTTTTCCCATGTACGGAGGCCTCCACACCCTAGATATAGTGCAGCCTATAGAAAATCTGCAACCTAGCTATAGTGAAACCTACATAAATAAGGCATTTTCGTACCCTACATATAGAGCAGCCTGTGGAAATCCTCCAAAATAGGGTTTTTACAGAGGAAAACATAACTTCTTCTCTCAGGAAAAGTTCTTCTCCCTTCTTTCTTTAGGAATTCAGGCTACTGACCCCTCTGAAGGAAACATATAGGTTTATATCATCAACAATCATAGGGATGATGAAAATAATGTGTAACACTCAGCCTTGGGGTATTACAATCCCCTCCCCTTATTTTTTCACTGTCCTCAGTGCAACTATTTACATATCACCATCATGATTTTCAAAAATATTCAAAAAGATGTGGGTATTCTTCCCGCATAGAATCTTCATGCTCCCACGTTGCATCTTCAGGACCGTACCAGGTCCATCAGACCTTTACTAGCCCTATGGCTCGATTCCAGATCTGCTTGATCTTCTGATCCAGTATGCACACTAGATGTACTTGAAAAGTGCCTTCTTTCTCCACCTGAATCAAATTCCAATGATACATGGAATACATCATGAATAGACATAGATGCATGTAATGCAAACATGTAAGCTACAAGCCCAATCCTCTATAGGATTTCAAATGACCCACAGTAATGGGCTGCCAATTTTGAATAGTTTCCCAACTTCAGGGAACTTCTATTGGCCTTCACTTTCAGAAACACATGATCACCAATACAAAATTCTCCGTGAATTCTTCCCTTATCAGTGTAGATTTTCTTCCTGTCTTTAGCAACCTTTAAACTCTGCTTCATATTTGACACATGCTCTTCCATTTCCCTGAGCAACTCTGGCCCAACTACTTCTCTATCAACTAGGCTATCCCAACTTATTGGTGTGTTGCACTTTCTTCCATAAAGTACCTCAAACGGGCTCATCTTTAGAGATGCTTGGTGCCCATTATTGTAAGAAAATTATACCAAGTGTAGATAATATTCCCATTTAGATGGTTTCCCCATCATGTACATTCTTAGCATATCCTTGATAACTTGGGTCACGCTTTATGTTTTCCCATCAGACTCAGGATGATAAGTTGTGCTGAAGTTCAGATTTGTTCCAAACCCTTTGAATAATCCCCTCCAAAACTTTGAGGTAAACTTTGGGTTTCTGTCAGACACAATTGTCTTGGGTATGGCATGCAAGTCTTCTACTCCCCTCATATAAATATCAACAACATTGATTACCTTGTGATTAATATTAATTGGAATGAAATGGGAAACTATAGTAAGATTTTCCACCACCACCATGATAGAATCAAGTTGCTTGCTTATTCTAGGAAATTTGGTGATGAAATCCATTAACACCACTTCCCACTTCCACTAAGGATTGGGAAATGGCTTCAAAAACCCAGTTTTGTAACACCCTGTTTCCCCCAGTTTGTAAATATAACTATATTAGCCAAGAGACTATGGAAAACTTAATATGTGTGAATATTTGATTGGATGGACCTTTGTATAAAAGGTCAATGAATGCAAATTTTGTTATCTACTAAGAAATGGATAAGTGTTGCATGAATACTAGAAAGGGGGGGTGTACTAAGAGAGACCACAGATGCTATGAAAAATATGGTGAAGGGGACCATGAATGGTTGCGTTAACCTCCACCAAACCAATACCTTACTGGATTTAATTGCTCAGGACCAGAACAATCCTCTGACCCATAAATGAATTACAGTCAGGATGGTAGGTGGGAAGACCTCCTTAAGAGTTAATGAGGGGATGGGGCAGAGAACCCATCTGTAAGGCTTTCAGACCTGACTGCAAACTAGGAATTTGAGCCACACACAACCTTACTAAAAGAGGCAAGAAAGGAAGGTGTGGTGGGTAGAGAAAGACCTGTGAAGAGTGAATAGATGAGAGGTTAAGATATCGGGTTCAAGGAAGAACTAAGGAATGAGTGTTCTAGTCGCAGGGAGATGGCCAAGGAGGTTATGATACAAGCTGATAAATGGGGCTAGTCCTCCTTTCTTGGTATCGTGTAAACCATTTCCAAGATCCTGCGGGAGGAGGAGAGTAACCTCCATCCCTACTGTCGTTAAGAAGGAAGAAAGGATTTTATCACAGAGCATCGTGGTCTAGCTCAGGGGTGGCTAGTCGTAAATCTGTTAGGAGTGACTGAACCTATGGTTGGGTGGAAACGAGCACCCATTTCAGCAGTCACTTCACGTTATTTGGTTCTGATAAGTATTTTCCCTGTTTTATGTATCGAACTTGAATAATGGATGAATGCTTGGATTTATACATATGTGTATTTATAAATGGCTTCTATGTGTAATGGTTATGATATGTGTATGCCTTCATCTCTTTGTGAACTTACAATTATGACTGAGAGTCTATATGCACAACTTAGCTCTTGAGGCTTCATGGGGCATAAGCTTGTAAGACGACCGAGATAGGAGATATCGTGTCGACCTGAACCTGTCCGTCTGAAGAGGATACCTCTTTCATAATCCTTGTCATGCGACTGGGATTCCAAGCCCAAGTCCTTAACCATTTCATGATAAATCTCGGGAAGAATAGAGAAATTCAAGCCTTGAAAAGAGGAGGTCTCTTCATTTGGAAGACGTTATCCATTTGAGAGGACCCATATGACCAATACCTAGTAACCTTGGGCTAAGCCTACGAAATATAATTCCTCCTGGGTTCAGAGCTCCCGAAGTCTGGGACTTCAGAGTATGACCAACCTTACCAGCCTTATAATGGCCAAAGGTAACTGGGAGACTCATTTTCCCATAAGGTTGACCGGCGTTAGGCAGTTCCCCAAGGGTTAGGTGGACCTATCTTATTAGCTAGACCAAGATCCAAAAACCTCGAAGGTCGAAGCCCCGAAGGGCCTAGAGCTGTAGATCGAGGGACCCTTCGGGTTATTTCCCAGTCGTCAATTTACCAGGGACATATGGTGCTAGCCCCTTTAGTTCATAGGTCGGGAACTTTGGGAGATAAGAGGAGGTTGCATCGAAACACTCCTGAACGTTGAATCCCCGAGGTAACCAGAGTCGTAGATCTATAAATCTATGTGGCCGGATATCGACCGTGAGATCTGGGGAATGTTAGAAGCCCCTACAGTACAAGGTGACGTGGTGCAGTGACATCACCCAGGGTGATGTGGACCCCAACTTGACGTGCCCTGTGCCACCCTGACCCCTCCTACGTGTCAGTTCCTAATATGTGTCTGCCTAACCAACGTGGTTGGTGAAATGACTGAGACTCCGGGACTTTGGGACTCTGGAGGATATGGGATGTAGTATAGTAGAGAGACCAAACATTTCGAAGGATGGATCCATGTGGTAATATTATGGGACTTCAGAATTTCGGAACTTTGAGTGGTCTCATGTGTAGATAGTAAAGAGGCATGAATTGCCAAAGCACTGAAACTATGAGTTCCTCCACAAATGACATAGGAGAAAGAGAGTAAGTCCAATCATGGGATCATACTGTGCATGGTCTTCCACCATGGAGGAAAGAACTTGGAAATATCACATGTGAGGTGGATTCACGTGGCCCTCAAGCAGTGAATGCCCGAAGAACTTTGGAGAGATATATCCGTCAGTTTTGGGATCGGTTTTGAGAATGGAGACCGTGGTTGGAAAACTCTGGGCGAGCAGAATGTGGTAGAGACCTCAAATGAATGATTTGATCACTTAAGGAGAATGAAATTTTGAGGCCTCATCCCTAGGAAATCCACTCAGGGGTCGGGTGTGTTACAAGCTGGGTGTCTATGCTCAGCCTTGACCTTTGACGCTCTAGACATTTAGCAATGTACTCAACAATTTCCCTCTTCATGCATGGAAAATAGTATTGGGTCTTGACAACTGCAATGGTTTTCTGATATCCCGGGTGTCCATCCTAAATTATGCATCTCTTTTAATATCATACTCCTCAATTATTGAGAATTGGGTACATAAATTTTTTTCCTGTACAAGATAATTTCATCATTTCCCCATTTATAATATTCAACCTTCTGCTATATTTTACCTTGCTGTAATTTTGTTACTAACTCCATGTACTGCAAATTTTCTTTTGCAGCCTCAGAAATTCTTCCTTTAAGATCAGTTTGACATATGCTAATGGTAGTAGCATGAAGTTCATGCACTCTCATGCTGAGTGCATCAACCCCTTTGTTCTCTTTTCCTTTGATGTGCTTGATATCAAAGTCATACTCACAGAGGAATTCCAACCATCTACTCTGCTTGGCATTTAAAGTTGGTTGATCAAGAAAATATGGTATGTCCTTAGCTCAATTATTTTTCCCATGAGGTAGTGCCTCCATTTATTTAAGGCATTCACTATGGATTCCAACTCCAAATCATGAGTGGCATAGAGGCTTTCATTATCTTTCAATTTTCTAGATTCAAAACATACCACAAAACCATTATGACCGAGGACTCCACCAATTCCTTCTTTAGGAAATGCAGTTCCTTGGACTGTTCTTGGGTTCCCTTCCTCATTCAAGAAAGTAAATTCCTTGTTATGAAAGTCGAAGACAACATGGTATTGGTATAACCAATCCATACCAATATGTATGAACCCAAGGGAAGGATGTTCAAGTATGCCTTGGTACTTAGCCCATTTATGTCCATTGGACATGATTTAATCATCTCAACAACTTTTGTCTTGGCTCCTGTAGCCAATTGCACCAACCAATATTTCCAATGTTTTCTTCTTGGCAATTGAAATCTT
The DNA here is from genome assembly GCA_010110895.2 of Picea sitchensis. Classification (NCBI taxonomy): domain Eukaryota; kingdom Viridiplantae; phylum Streptophyta; class Pinopsida; order Pinales; family Pinaceae; genus Picea; species Picea sitchensis. The sequence goes on along the minus strand of SNQJ01S0179962.1, from coordinate 13,340 downwards.
TCCACTACCTTAGGATCTATATTGATATGACTAGATATTGAATCTATTAAAATAGTAAGGGCATGGTTATTGATCATACCTTCAACTTCAATCATGTGTGATTGGAATTATGCTTGCTTTTTGTCCAGGACTGCATAGATCCTTGTAACACTTCTGCCCAAGTCCTCCACTGTTTCAACTTGTTGTACATTGTGGAAAAATCTCACTTTGTCACTTCTGTGTGGACAACCTCTATACATATGATCTCCTTTACAACCCCAACATTGAATGTGTGTCTTCCTTGGCCTTTGCCCACATGTCTCAATAATTATGGGCTCTTTGGGAGTTTGTTTTTCCTGAGAAATGTTTCCAAAGAAGGGTGGTTTGTTTCCCTTCTTCCTCAGTTCCATATTGAACTTCTTCTTGTCTTCCCAAGCTCTTTGTAAAGTAGGATTTCCCTTATGCTAATCCTATAAGCACTTGGCTCTTCTTATGGTTCCCTCCAAAGTTTTAGGATCATCATACTTAATTTTATCACTGATAAAAGATGGTAGCCCACTCAAATATCTCTGGATCTTAACTGTCTCATCCTTGATTAAGAAGACATACTTCAAAAGTTCTAAAAATATCATTTCATACTCATCAATGGTCATGCTTCCTAGTTTGAGTTCGAAGAACTCTTTCATATTTTTGTCACAATACCTCTTGGTTAAGTATTTCTTCTCAAAATGCTTCTTGAATTCCTTCCATGTAACATTATTCTCTCTGATCTGTTGCACTTGCACAAGATTATCCCACCACATGGATGAATTTCCTTTCAGTTGATAAATATCAATTCTTCCTTTCACATGAGAAGAATAATTATGCAATTGGAAATATTTTCTCATGCCCAACAACCATGTCTCGACATCTTCATATTTCTTTTGCTCCCCATCAAAGGCAGGAGGTTTGATCTTGTTGATTTCTCCTCTCAATTCATCCACTCCGGACCTCTTATGCTTCCTGACAGGGGATGGAATTGAGTTGCTATTTTCTCTCCTTTTGGATTCTCTTTGAGAGTGATGGTGTTGTTTGTTATCACTCCTTGATCTTTATTTTCCCTCGGGGGTCTTTTGGATTCCTGATTTGTTGGAGCCACTCTCTTTATCCAACTTATTTTCATTTCTTTCCAGGATCTACATCAACTTCATATTGAAGTATTCCTGCTTCTCCTTGTATTTCATAAACCTTTCATTATCATCCTTGTGACTTTGGACATATTTCTGCAAATTTCTAATGGTATCTTGATCTAAAAATGAAAAGGCTCGAGTCCCTTTAAAATTGAAAGTGTAATTTGTATGTGCTTGGGTAATAGGATCAAGTTACAAACTCGTAAAACTTAATGAATTTTTACTTAAACATGATCATCATAAGCAAACATAAAAACCATCAAAATAAGCATATTAACACAACAAAATGATAAAGGAGTTCACCCCTCTCTTGGGCTACATATTTTGGTCCAACTTCAAATGGATCATTTTCATTAATGCTCAAAGTGTCAAAATAAATGCTTTACAATTCTCAGAATGAAAAATAGATAGCTTCAATGTCTCCAGAATGTCCAAAAACCCCTAGCTAGGCTCTTCCTGCACCTGGTTTAGCCAAAAACTGAGTAGAAATAACTTCCTGGGATTTTCTCCCGATTCTTTGTTATCTCTGCTTGCCAAAACACACCTGTGTGTGACCAAATTAGCTCACAGGCGTTTCCGGTGCAAAAAACCTAGCACCGCACTCGTTCCGAAAAAGTTGGCATTTTTTTTTTAACGGTTAGTGCACCAAGCGCCTTAACCATTGGAGGTCCTGGTCACATGTCCACCATGTGGTGACGTCCTAGCACTAAAACTAGAGTCATTGGAAACCCATTGGAACCCGCGCACGTGGACTGACCGTTAGATCCCTTCATGGATTGATTGTTGGATGATATAGGTGGTCGAATGGTATATCAAAGCATATAGGGTAAGAAACATATGTTAGGTGGGTCGGTGGCCCGACCTATGCCAACACTCTACCACTTTCCCTAGAGATTGTAGGTTCGACCCCCACAGGCTCCACTAAATTTTAAATACTGGAGGGGTTCCACGTGGCATCCCATGGATGGGCCACGTGGCACCATACTATTCATCACCCTGAATTCCATATGTCCAAACTAGATTGGTCCACGTACAAGCCTACCAAATTCCCTGCCCAATCACCCTACCACGTAGTTATCCACGTCACCCTGCCATGTGTCAGTATGGTATGCACAGTCACCAAAACTTTTCCCTGTTTGGAAAAGTGGGAAAAATAATATATCTCTCACATACGACGTCTATTTGAACTCATTCAAGTTGTGTTGGGATCATGAGGATGAGGCCTACACACGAGTCCATTTTCAAGCAATTTCGAGCACTTTGAGTTTTTAGCATATTTTGATCCCCTTGATCACTCTGCCCCATTGGGAAGATTTTGGACCTCCAAAAGACTACTTTCAATATATATAAATATGAGGGTACAATTCCATCACCTTTCCAACCTCAATCCATCTAGATTTTCTTGGGTTTGTGCCTTTAAGACCAAGTTCACAAAGGTATTCCACATTCCCTCATTTTGAAGTTCTCATTCTCTTGTCAAGGATTGTATCCTCATGTAGTTTTGAAATATATTATGGTGATAAATCATATATGGAAGGAATCTGAACATGCTCTCCTGGATCATCAATCAAAGGAGGCTCATACAATCTCAAATTCTCAACATTAACAACTGAATACATTTGAATATAAGGAGGAAAATCCAAATGGAAGGCATTGTTACCAATCTTTTCAAGAATCTTGAAAGGTCCATATCTAATTGGTTTCAGTTTTTTACCTTCTCCTTTAAGCCTCTCATTTCTAATGTAAAGACAAAATTCATATCCAAATTGGAAACTGTGATCAACATGATGCTTGTCATGTCTTGTCTTGTACTTGGCTTGGCTCTTTTCCAACTGTTCTTGTACCATTTGATGCACCAATTGAATTTGTTCAATTAAATTCTTTTCTCTATAAATGTCATAATGACCATCAATAGCAACATCTTTCCCAAAGATAAAATCTAAAGGATATTTTGGCAAATAACCAGAACATGCCTCAAATGGAGATGTTTGAGTCGAAGAGTGCTTAACCCGGTTGTAAGCATGTTGAATGTAGTGTAAGTGCTCATCCCAAAGCTTAGGATGTTTGCTGCAATAACCATGAAGAAGATGCACTATTTTTATATTCACCACTTCTATTTGACCATCGGTTTGTGGATGAAAATTTATGCTCTTTTTCAGCTTGGTTTCCATGAGTGCCCATAAAATTGACCAAAAGTTCCCAATAAATTGAGAATCTCGATAAGAAATAATGGATCTGGGAAATACAAAATGTACCCAAACATGATGAAAGAACATTTGTGTCGTTTGTTCAGTTGTAACTTGCTTCTTACAAGGAATCAAAATACACATTTTTCTGAAACGGTCAACGCCAACATAAAGATAATCATGATTCTTTTTAGACATAGGTAGACCTCCTACAAAGTCCATGGAAATTATTTCCCAAGGACGAGAAGGAACCAAAAGTGGAGTATACAAACCCAAATTTATACTGCTAGGCTTACTTGTAGCACATAAAGAACATCCTCTTACATATCTTGAAACAATTTCATTCATTTTAGGCCAATAACAATACCTTTGCAAATTAGTCATCGTCTTGCCTACACCAAAGTGGCCAGCAATAAGAGAAGAATGTGCTTCCCTTATGATGTTGACTCTTTCACCCCATGGAATACATAGCTTACCAAGATGATAAAAAACATTATCATGCACATGGTAATCCAATTCCTCAACTTGGTTAGAATGACACAAAGTTGCATAAACCTCTTTAAAATCAAAATCTAAATCATATTGTTCAACATAGCTCTCATGCATGGTAGAATTATGCTTAAGAATAATCAAAGCACTAGCAATAGGCCTAGAAAGCATATCAACAAATTTGTTATAAATTTCTTTCTTATACCTTATAACTACTGGACATATTGTCATTGATATCAACAGTCGAAGATCATTGTGATGTGATGATGAGTTTTTATGATGAATTGTCATTTATGACAAACATGGTGCAGAAGAATGTTATTAATCGAAGCTCAGAAGATATGACACATAGGAACCATCCATTATCATTTCGTGATAATCCAGGACTGTCAAATCTGGGATTTATAGAGGAGGAACGTGGGATGTCAGTAAGGGAAGATCAATGATGAAGAACCATTGCAGGATGTAAGGTTTGAGTTAACAATCATGCAAGTTTTGGTTCCGCAATCCACACAGACCGTCTATCGTCACCTGCCAACAGATCTACGGTTGGCATCAGTTCCACTACCAACTAGCAGTTTCCACTGCGGAACTCAACAATGGTTTTAAACTTCATGTTAGTTGTGACCCTACAATCATCCCTGATCGTTGATCTACTCCAGGAGCATTCTCAACCATTTATCAAGTATAGTGGAGGGATAATGTAAGCTGAGGTGTTAACCGAAAACAATCGGTCACCACCGCTTTATGACTTATTCGGTATGTTATCACTCCAGAGGGATTGAACCTCTCAGAGTTTGAGTAGCCCAAAGCCCCAGAGTCACGAATGGTCGAAATGAATCTGGACCATTGATCTAAGAATTGATCAAAGTCGCTGGATCAAGGATTCATATGAACCTACAACCAGGAGGAGGACATGTGCCACATCAGGAGATCCATGTTAGCAAGGACATGTGGCACAATCATATGGTGAGAAGTGTCTAGGTCCAGTTGGAATTTTAGGTTACGTAAGTCACGAATATAGGTGGCACGTGGCAACCACTAGGACAGTGGCAAGTCAACAGTGACGTCAACAAGTTATGTCACTCTGAGACTTAGTCCTTCGGGGGAAACCAAAAACTACCCAAAGCATCGAAGGCCGAATTCAAGCATGGGCATTGATCTAAGATCCTCCAGGATGAATCATGATCGTTAGATCAAAACATGACGCAAGCTCTCCCATGTTGACCACTTCATCGTTGACCAACTCTAGTGGAAATTGGAACAACAATTACCCGGACCCCCGAAGCAATGACAACCATTGATCTAAAGCCGAATATAGGAACTGTCATATTAGGAGACAGTCAACTCCAAATTTGATCAACTCTGGTGGAAATTGGAACAACAATTACTTGGGCCCCCTAAGGCCGAAGCCCCGAAGTAATGAAAACTATTAATCTGAAGCAGAATATGGGAACTATCAGATCAGAAGACAGTCAACTTTGGCACTGACCAACTTTGGTAGAAATTGGAGCAATAATTACATGGACCTCTTAAGCCCCGAAGTCCCGAATTCACAAATTGAACGAGAACCATCCACTCAACTGCAGATCAAGTCCCGACTGTCGATTTACTTGAAAGCCTTTGATAAGATTGGATCGTCCATTTAACAAAATATTTAATATTTATCATCTAATATAGCATACGTACTTCCACGAAATGCACTCCGGGAGAATTGGAAGAAGGCAAAGGATGGAGTCCCAAAATGACAAAGTTTCAGAGTAAATGAGAACCTTCCATATCAACCTTGGATTAATTCATAGCTATTGGATCAAGCAATAAAAATATAAGTAAGGATTGGATATAGACTATTGATTTGGTTCCAGGAATCACACCAACCATTGGATCAACCCTTGTGAGAGGTAACCACTTCGAAGATTTGAAACTCCAGAATATTATATGAGAGAGAAAATTCCCAAAGGCCAAAGTTCGAAGGACTAGGTTTCAACCCTTGACCATGGGTTACAAACACATAAATCCATGAAGAGTTGGGAACATCGCTTAAATCAATAAGCCTGTGGTTTTGCGCATATGGTCACATGTAAATGGTTTGAAGGAATCACCTCTGCAAAATTCGATTTCTGAAATATTTGCAGAGATATGGAATCAAGTTAAAAATGAAATCTATCCATATTAGTGATCAATTTATGAAAAACACTCTCACTNTGGAAGAGGATATAAATGAGAAATAATGGTGAGAAGAAAGTGCCTCTATAGTCCATATCAGAAGATCAAAAAAACAACATAGTCCAAGAAGAAGAACTGATGATTCTTATGAAGTGAGGGTGGAAGTCAGGAGAAAGGAAGGATTCATATCCTTTATTTAAGGGAGTTGGTGCTTCCTGGGGTTGGTGCCCTAAAACCCAAGGGAGTTGGTGCTTCCTGAGGCTGGTTCCCTAAAAACAAGGGAGTTGGTGCTTCCTAGGGTTGCTTCCCTAAAGAAAAGGGAGTTGGTGCTTCCTAGGGCTGGTTCCCTGAAGAAGGGGATTTCTGTCTCCTAGAGTCGGTTCTCTAAAAAAAATTGGTGTCCTTCACTATTCGTCATAAAAATCCTTTTAATTCCTATTAATTATATTTATATAATTGATTTTACAAACAAGTCTATTGTTGATCTATTGTGGTAATTAAAACAATATAAAAGTTACTACTAATTATAGAAAAAAGGTAATATTGATTCGCCCCCCCTCTTAGTATTCCAACAATTGGTATCAGAGCGGGTGCCTTCAACACAGTCTAAACAACTAGAAGGTAGATCTTGAATATGGATCAACAATAAGGAATTTCTAACAACATAGAACCATTGTTCAATGGAGGTGGCTATGCTCTATGGAAATTAAGAATGAAAAACTTCTTGTTGGCTCTTGGTTTTTATATCTGAAAATATGTTGTAGATGGTTACACTGCACCAACTACTCCACTCAAAGATACTGCAGGAAAGAAAATCTACAATGACAACTCAAGAGTAGTTAATTCAATTCTAGGAGGGTTGACAAATTCTATATGTGTGAAGGTTATGCATCGTAAGTCAGTCAAATAAATTTGGGACAAATTGGAGGTTGTATATGAAGGAGATAGAAAAGTCAGGGAAGCCAAACTGCAGACCTATAGAACTCAATTTGAAAATATGAAAATGAAAGAAGAAGAGAACATTGTTGAATACCTTCATAGGGTATATGAAGTGGTTAATTAAATCAAAGCAACATGAGAAGAACTTACAAATAAACCCATTATGAAAAATATACTAAGGTCATTACCTATGAGATATGATGCCAAGATATCTACAATTGAATATAGGTCCAATCTTGACACACTCACAGTTAATCAACTTTATGGAATTTTCATTGCATATGAAATGAGAACAGGGAATGATAAATCATCAAAAAGACAAACAACCTTTACAACATCTAAAAAATTGAGGTAGGAGAAAAAGACCAATGATGGGTTATCATATATATCTGATGAGGAAACTTCCAACTTCGTAAAGAAACTCAAGAAAGGGACAGGGAAATACAAAGGAAATATTCCTCTAATATGTTTCAACTGTGGAAAAATTGGACAGTTTTCCAATAAATGTCCCCATCCCAAGCAAGAGGAATGTGATGATGAAAGTGTTGATATTATGGTAGCTGCGGGAGGTAGTTACCTCCACGTGTAAACCCGATGAGAATAGCATATTCCGGGAAGCGAGAAGAAACTCTAAATAATTGATTAAGAACCCTAGAAGACAAGTTGGCTCAAGAGAATGATTTGTATTAGGTTATTAGCCTCCAAGAGAAGAAGTCAGCTAAATAAAATATTATATACTAAGTAATTAGCACCCAGAATGAGAAGTCGGCCCAGGAAGTCTGGAAGAAATAGTGCAAATATAGGAGGCCAGTCTTCATTTTGTCCAGAATTCTCAGAACTGTAGAAGTACACTTGTGCGCACTACAGTTGGCTAGTTTGTGCGCAAGTCTTGGGAGCAGCTGCTGCCGCCAGTTCTGCAATCTACATTTTCATTTTTCTAGGTTGTAATCTCTGACTAGTTTATGTTATTCTTTCTTGGTGTGCTATCCTTGGAGAGAGGTGCACCACCTTGTTTGGCTATTAAGCCTAGGGTTTGCTTCCAGAATAATTATTTGTCAAGGTTAAGGTGCTCGGGGGTGGTTTTGGCCTATGGTTGGGTGAAAATATTGCTATATTGTCTATGGTTAAATGAGCACATCCATTACTTTCTAACAGTTTATGGGCCCACACTATCTTCGGACAGTCTAACTGTTGGAAGATAGATTGGGAGGATTTTCTCAGTTGCAGTTACAGTTGTAGCCATTTTTTGCTACAACAAAGAAACCCTAACCCTCTTGTTGAGGCACCTTAAGTGAAGAGATTGACTTAATTTCTGTATATGCTAGTGCGCCCTAGCCTAGCGCATCTCCTGGTACTCTCAACAAGCTAAGACATCAAGTTTGGGTTTTTGGTTAAAAATCAAGGGTTGACCAAGTCAAAGCAGTTATGACTTACTCTATGAAGTCAGAAAACAAGTTAGAAGGGGATTCTAACTTCAGATCATGGAAGACAAGGATTGAACTCATCCGTTCCAATAATAAAGTGTTGGATTTCGTGAAAGGAAAGATCATGGAACCACAATTCGAAGAAGGAAAAGAAAAGGAACCTCAGAACGTTGCAGTTTTGGAGAAGTTCAAAGATAGTGACATCAATGCCATGAGTATCATAGTGGACTCT
>SNQJ01S0179960.1:0-19462 GCA_010110895.2 Picea sitchensis | reverse complement strand
CACCCCCACAGTCAGTCATTGGCAACTCAAACAATAATACATTTACATTGTCCTCATGCATTAGCATGCTAATTCCTATTTTATGATTAATTACAAATTGGGGGAAATAGGGTGTTACATAAGGTGTGATTTTATGATGATGGACTGCAAATTCCTCAGCCAAAGCTTCAATTGTTTTATTGATAAAATGTGTTCCTTGATCGCTCATAAGTATCTTCAAGCATCCAAACATGGTTATGATGTCATCGAATATGAAGCGTGCAGTTGTAGTGGCACTAAAGTCCTTAACTGATCTTGCTTCATCCCATCTGGTCAAGTACTCTGTCGCAGTGATTATGTACCTTGCTCCTGTGCACTTCCCTGGTGGGTTATTAGGTCCCATGAAGTCAATGTGTCGTTTCTCAAATGCTTGTAGGGTCAGTTGTGGTGCTAACGATATTTCATCTCCTCTAGATGGTTTTCCAACTCTTTGGTAGACATCACAGGCTCTGTAATAGTCCTTAGCATATCCGTGTAAGGTAGGCCACCAAAGGCCAGCTCGAAGAACCTTCTGCGCAATTTCTTTCCCTGCGTAGTGTCCTCCTGTAATTCCTTCGTGAGCTTCGGTGAGGATCAACGGTCACTCTGCTTCCATAACACACCTCCTCAGTATCTCATCAGGTCCCATCTTGTATAGTTGTCCAGCTATAAGTGAAAATTTTGCAGCACGCACTACTAGTTGTTTCTTCTGGGTGATTGTATATTCACTAGGTGTCATTCATGTTGACAAGAACTTGACTATTTCTGCAAAGTGGTCATCAATCTTTCTAATGGCTAGAAATTGTGCATCCAACAATGTATCCTCCAATCTAGTAGGCTCTTCTCCATGTTCCAACCTTGACAAGTGGTTAGGACCTTTGTTCATTCTTCCTAGATTAACCATGATCTCAAAATCATATTCCTGAAATAGCAGAATCCATCTGCATATTATCCCCCCTAACACTGGCTTGTTGACTAGGTATTTCAGTGTGGAGTGATCAATAAACATTTTAAAGTGTCCTCCCAGCAAGTAGTGGCGGAACTTCTACAGCGCATACACTATGGCTAACCCTTCTCTTTTAGTAGTGGTGTAATTGATCTCTATTGTTGAGAGCTTCCTGCTATCAAAGGATAACGGGTGGTTGATGTCTCCTATTCCCAGTTGTGCTAACACAACTCCTAATGCAATAGAATATGCATTGACATGCACGTGAAATTGCTTGCTCCAATCTGGGAAAACCAGAATAGGTGCAGTAATCATTTTGTGTATCAGTGTGTCGAAGCTCTGCTAGCATTCTTCGGTCTAGTGAAATTGGCAGTCTTTCTTCAAAAGCTTCTCCATGGGTGTTGTAATCTGGGCATAGCCTTTAATGAATTTCCTGTAATATCTAGTGTGTCCCAGCATAGTGCACAACTATTTGACTGAAGTAGGAGGTGGTAGATCAACTATGATGGAAATTTTAGATGGATCTACTAGCAATCCTTGCTTGCATACAATATGACCTAACAACACTCCAAATGGTGAAAATAAAATGCACTTCTTCAAGTTTAAGGAAATTTGACACTACCTGCACTTGTCCAACAATAGACTTAAACATTCGATATGATTTTTCAATATACTAAAAACAGTCCAATCATCAAAGTATGCTTCTAGAAACTTATGTAGAAACTCCTTGAATGCTTCGACCACTACCCTGGAAAATATGGTTGGGGCATTCTTCAATCCAAACAACATTACTGCATATTGGTAGGACCCCCATTATGTTGCAAAGGTGGTATTATGGTGATATTCCTTGGCAATCCATATCTAATGGTATCTTGAAAATCCATCTATAAAAGAATATACCTCCTAGCCTCCTTCATTATCTAACACTTCGTCGATGAATGGCGTAGGGAAGGGATCATGCAAACAGGTGTCGTTCAACTTCCTGAGATTTACGCAGATCCCGGTCTCTCTTGTATTCTTGTCTTGTACCACCATAGGGCTAATCCATTTTGATTCTTCGACAGGTTCTATAATCCCTGCTTCCAGCATTCTGTCGAGCTCAATCTTCACTTTCTCCTTATATTTAGGGTTCAATCTGTAGGGTCTCTGTTTAATTGGTCTTGCATATGGTTTCAAAGGGATCCTCATCTCTCCCATAGGCCCTTTAATGCCCTTCATATCAATGAACTTGATTGGAAACAAGTCTTGATACTCATGTAGCAATTCTGTGATCTTGTCAAAAGTGGCAACATCCCAATTATCTCCAACATTTGCAAGCTTTGGTGTTTTCTCTGTTCCAATATTGATTGTCTTGATCTTGATCAGTTGTCCAATAAATGGTAGCTCAAATCTTGGTCCTTCCACATCTCTCTGGCCTTCTATTTCTACGATGTTCACCTTCCTAGGATCATTGTCTTCATTAGTATTTATGTTGTAATAGCCTTGGAGTTTCTGGAGAGGCGCAGTCCATTCGTCCTCTTCTTGTTTCAAACGGAGGCTAGGTACCTCCTTGAACACTTTCTGTCTTATGACCTGTAATGCTTGATCTACTGTAGGATATTTGCTTTTGAATAAAAAGGTAGTGACAAATTTTTGAGTCATACCTTCCCAATCTGCAGTGATGAGGCGCAGCTCTACTTGAAGGTACCAGTTGATAGGGGTTGTGTCCAGCGTGTTGACGAATTTGTGCACCCACTGCTCTTGAGGAATATTGATCCATGCTTCCTCACAACTTTTCACATGGTCCTTCGCACAGCTCCGACCTGTGCATCTAACCTCGCAACCTTCTACTTGTGTCTAGAACCGCATCATCAACAGAGTACGACATTGTACCCATTCTGTAATGTTGTTTTTGTGTGTCCCCCACCATCTTGTTGGTGTGTCTTTCAAGGCCTCATCCATTGCCAACAATCGTTGTTGCGTTGGTACACTTTCTTCAAAGTCCGACAAGAAGGTTTCTAAAGGATTCAAACCATCAAAGGTGGGTAAGTTACTTATTGTTGTGTCGATCCAGCATACTTCTCTGGTTAATCTAGCACATCTCCTTGTAGATACTTCATACATTTTGTTCTTCCATTTATCCAATACTTCTTATGAATCTGATGAACATGCGTTGCCACTTCGCCAACTCAAATTTCCGTCTGTCGTAGGATTAATGTAATCCTATTGTCTAGCTGTTAATTTGTATATGTTTTCCAGTTCATATGCATGGTCTTATTCTCTGATGGGATCTGTGTATCACTGACCTTCATCAGGATCTAAAGATGCAATGACCCTAAGGCCATCTCCTTCAAACGTAATTTGTCTTTTCTTTAAATCGACCACAATGGAATTATTGAAATCCCAATCAATTCCTAACAGTGCAGGGTAAGGATAGCTATCATCAACTATCTCAATTACCTTGAAGTCTACAAATGTCTTCACTCCATCGATGTCCACAGGGACATGTTCCAATCTTCAAAAGGGGCTTACAACTTACTGATTAGACATCCTAAGTTTGATAGGGGAATAGATCAACTTAGGTTTCCTTATCAGTGCCCAGGTTTGCTTCGTCATGACATTGACCTCCGACCCTAAGTCGAGGACCACATAGTCTATATCATACTCTCCAATCTGAGCATTTAGGTGTAGTTCCTTATTTTTCCTTCTCTTCTTGGATAGTTGATGTATTTCTTTATTCAGTAAAGGATCTACCCTTCCTATCTCATACTGTCTGACCAAATTTTGTAGTTCTTGTATGGCTCTCTCATCTTTAATCCGCTCTATAAACGTATACAAGAAACTGACAAGTTTACTTGCCTCTTTTCCATCTTCATGTGAAGCAGACTGATCAAATGCCAGAGGCATTCCACATTCTCTTACTTATGGTCATGTTTTCGATGAAGAACCTTGGTTTCCCCTGAATTCTTTTCTTGCCTCCTCGAACATTTGTTTTTATTTATTTTCATCAAAAGTTTGTGTCTTCTCTGCAGCTTTCCTGACTCCTTATTCTTCTATAGTCTTTCCTTGGGTCATTTTGTCTTCCCCTGTAACAGCGCCTCCTCGAGTCATAACAACGAATCTAGGGTCTGCTCCATGAGGTTCTACTTTGATTAATTGTATTTGTGGGTTCTGTTGAGGTTCTCGTCTCTCCAAAAGTTTATCCAGCAATGTTGGACACTCCTCGATAGCATGCTCGAAGGAGTTGCAATAGATTCAAGTGGTACAAGGGTTCTGACAGTCCCTTTCCAAGTGTCATGTTTGTGTACAGTTATAATAGATTATCTTTCCTCGAACTTGACCCATACCGCCTCCTCTTCCCCTTCCTAAGAATCCACCACGAGGGTTGAAGTTTCCTCTCCCAGTGGAGTTATATTGCGTAGTGTTTCCTTCTTGTTGTACTTCACCTTGAATTTTATATATATCCCTTGACCTTTCGTGCATGAGGTCGTAAGCCCTACAATCCCTATCATCATTCCCCATGGACTTACAGAACATCAAATATAAATTTGTGGGTGTTTGAACATATTTTTTGCATGTAATAGCACTCACCAGGGCGATGTCTATATCTACATACCTCGCACCAGGGTAGGGTAACTTGATTCAAAGGACTCGGAGCTCCAGAGGCCAAGTATTCATGAAATAGGGGACAGTGTTCCTTGTCATGGCCTTCTTATTTGCATCTGATACACCATATATATTCTCTTTTTTCTTTTCCCTTGTCCTTCTTCATATCTTCGACCTGCAGAGACAAACTAGTTAGCTGACTCAAGATTTGACTCATACCTGAGATGGATTCTCCCATAGGGGTTGATTCTAGCTTCATGGCAATCTCCAGTGCCTCAGTCTGTGAAGCAATCTTCTGTTGCATCAGAGGAACTATGATGTGTGGAAAGAGGGCAGCAATGAACCATTCCTTCTTCTGCTCATCTGGGATTTGAAAACTCAGATGGCCTGTCAAGGTATTAAATCTCTGATTGAACTCCCATACCGGTTCAACTATTCTCTGCTTGATTTCTTTTAGTTCTGTAATGCACTGTGACTCTGACTTGGGTTTCTTGAACTCAGAAATTAGTGTGTTCTTGATCTCATTCAGCGGTTTAGGTTGGGCAATTACCTTAACAAACTTCAGGTACCAGCTCAGTGTGCAGTCTCTTAGGGTAGTACTAAACTGAGAGCATTTGACAGCTTCATCGGTGATGTTCTTAATACTCCATACGACTTTGCATAGAAACCAGTGCTAATCAAGATCTTCAGATCCATGTCCTCTGAAGGTGGGTAACCTCATCTCATATGTCATAGATATTCCTAGGTTTTATGACTGAGTATGTGTTGGGCTACTACTGACAATGCTATGAACGCTCAAGTGACTCTGATTACTCTGATTGCTTAATGTTGTTGAATCAACAGGAAGAGTAATAGTGCTTACTTCAATAGTCTATGTAGTTCCTGAAGCTTCTGGCTCTTCCCAGCGAGGTTCTTCAGCTTTCCCTTCCTCTGGCCTAGTGGACTTTGAATGCTCTTTGTTCGTCAGATCAACCTCTTCTCACTGTAGAAACCCACGTCCCTGTATTTCTGCTTAAACAGGTTCACAAGAGGAACTTCTCTGAACACTATCCCACTACGAGTATGTCCAGCCTCCATGTCATTGTAGTTGTCTGATTTCTTGAACATTAGCTCTTCAATCCAGCAAACTACTGTATCTTCAATATGTTCTTCTCATGCAATAACATCTTGATCTTCATCTTCAGAAAATGTAAAAATTGTCCTCTAGGTCCCTTAAAGAAGTATCTCTCTGCTTGGCTATACGATTCTACTTTGTCAACAACAAACTCAGTGATATACCCTCCAATGGTACTATAAAACCAGTGATCTACTACTCTTAACATGACGTTATCAACTCTCTTGACCTTCTTGATCAGCGTCGACGTCCAAACCACAAGTAGCCTAGATATGATCTCAAATTGGGTATCTGATAACCTAGCTAGCCACTCGTATAACTCTCTATGGATTCCTCCAAAGAAAATCTCATGTCTATCAATAAAGATATATCTTTCCAGCCAATCTTTTGTACTAAGATTAGGGTTCTTGTTCTGGGCTTCAACAAAGTCCGTTTCTTGATCTTCTATCCACTTCTAAATCTTTGTCTTTGATGGAAACCACCTTGACATTCCCTCAAGAAGATTCTTGTCCTAGCAACGAAACCATTTGTTGGCACATGGGCAAACCCAGGGTTCAGCTCCAAGAGCGCACCAACAAGCCCTAACTACTGGCCCTTTCGGCAACACCTGCGAGGAAGATGCAGTCTCACCCAAAGTAGCTATGGGGGGGTTGCAGGATAGAGATGTCTACAACCAAAGGGAATACCAAGTGGATCTAATACAAGAGAAATACAACACTAATATATCACTTACTAGTTCAGATCTACTTCACAGAACTATCTACCGGATCTAACACAGTAATGAAATAGTAGTATACCAAATGACAAAGAACAGAGCATCAATCACACACACAACACAATATATACGTGGTTCACCCTCTCTCTTGGGCTACATCCACAGAATTGTTCTTTATAATATATTAAGATGAAGCATACAGTTCTTGTCTACCCTCTTAGCTAGAAGATATTCTTTCTTCTCCTCTTTGTCTCTCCCCTTCATGCGCACCCAGCTGCAGGACTGATCTATACACCCATCTGAAGATCTTACAATACTAGAAGTCTCTTACTCTTAGCACTTCTCTCTCACATAATAATAATCACTCGCACCAATAACAAAACTAGAACGACAATACCAACAACAACACCCCATCCCAAGTCCTTTAGACCTCTATTTATACATTACATGAATAGCTCAACGATAGCCTTAGGTCGAGACCTAAGTGTCAAAACCCTAGATAAAAAAACCCTAGGTGTCTAAAACCCTAGGTCAACTTGACCCGTGTTTTTAGGGCTTCACCATCCTGTCTTTCCTTCCTTCTCGCGTGGTGCTCCAAAGTATCCAATGGTATCTTTTTCCGCTTGATGAGTTGTCCACAATTTGTCTTCCTTGCTGATATTTCATCCTCGATCTCCTCGTCCAACGTCTTTCTTTATCTTACTTCACTCCATATTTTCTTCTCTTTTGTTTACTTCGTCCCAGTAACAGTCATTGTGTCTTCCACGCAATTCGCATTTTGTTTTTTCTTCCTTGATCTTCACTTGCTTCCATAACCAAGGCCCAACACCTTTCAACATTCCATACATAACATTAGACCGTAAAACATTTCAAAAGGGATTCTTACCCAATCCTTTCATACCTTGTGACACATGGGCATGAACATTTTTATACCAGTTTTGGTTGTTAGCACCCTCTCTGATATTATCCCATCAGTGGTGCTCCATGGGGACTTTCAAAGTCCCTTCAACAATCTTTCAACAAGGACTTTCTCATAGTCATCCTTTGATTGAGGTTGTTCATTATTGGAAATTGTCTTTCTCAATAGTTCCAATCTATTTCTTTCTACACATGATATACGTCATAAACACATTAGTCGTCATGTAAATTAAAAATGAAAGTACCATAGCATTTAAATTAATAAAACATTTCAGACATGTCCTAGCATATATGTATGCACTTCATCACATTATCCTTAATGTTTTCATGAGTGCAATACAGACAATTCTCAATTGTTTATGCAGTAATACAATCCTCATCACTATGGTGTCAAAACATTTACTTTCATTAGTGTACTAGTTTTCTCATCCCAGAGAAAAACATAATACACAGCAAGAAAACAATTGAGGGTTCTCCCATTCTTCAAATTCTGTCTACATCGTCTAGGAATTTTCAGCCCAGCTGAGTTATTTCTAAGGCCTCACTGTTTTTTCTCTGCTTTTGCAATTTACTCCGTGTTGGGATCTTCCTGCTCTTTTTCTTGAGCCACCTTGGTTAGGCCTCACCCTAACCCCTTTTTTTTTCGGAATACAACAACATGATTTAATAGAAAACTTTTTTTTGTTGTTGTTCATAATGGATCATGAACCTGTGCATCCTGCACATTACCATTCAGTTATCAAAATGGTCAATATTCATTTATTAGTCTTCTATTCATTACATGATGTTTTCAAAATGTAATCCAGGATTATGGTGTGTGTGTGTGTGTGTGTGTGTGTGTGTGTGTGTGTGTGTGTGAGAGAGAGAGAGAGAGAGAGAGCGTGTGGCTCACTGCTTAATTCTCAGCAGTCATTAAGGTTGTGACCTTGTCTTCCTGATAGAGTCTTCACACAATTCCTCTATAGGGAACTCCTTTAGCATGCAACTTCCTTATTTATGATGGCCTCAACCTTGAGTTATCTTCAGTAGTTTACCAAATATCCCATAAGGAATATAATCATGCATCTTTGTCATGTACCCAGATTATGTATCCATACATATTCTAGTTTTGTTAACTTACATCCATGATGTACTTAACCATATTCATAATCATAAACCTGCCTTTAGCGGTCATAGGTATGTTTCTCAGCCCACCTACATCTCTACTTTTAAGATCAGTCAAATCGGGATTGTTCACAATCCTTCTCATGTGATTCTCAAAGGCATAATCATTTGCCTCTTATTATGACAATAGAGCATCTTTGCTCATTTACCCTTTTTATCTAATTATATTAGTATTTCCTGAGGAAAGGGAATACATTCCCCCTCAAGCTATTATTTGGAACAGAACTTTCATGACTCTTTGGAATGGAGTTAGCCATGCATCCATAGTATTCATTTATTCTAGACAAGAGCAATTCTTGCTTTATATTTCACTCATCAAGGCAACCATATTATATCTTATAACTATATTCTTACATCATACATGTGCATCACTTGCACTTTTAATATCATTCATACATAACTGGTATTAATATCAGGCTTCATATTAGGAAGCTCCACAATGCATTAAACCCATGCACTCAAGCATAATTAAAAGCAGATAAGTATTCATCATGCTATCTTATTGCTTGCACTTTTTCCATGTCATTCACACGCATGGGCATATATGGCTTCTATATCATTTTCCCAAGGATCTTCCAATCATCCTTGTGATCATGTATACACATTCATGTATAAGTAGGTGCATCTCTTGCACCTTTTTACCTCATGCATTCACTTGATAGTTTAATTTCATCATTAGTTTCCTTTAGTTTGAGATTTCAGTCACTTACAGGACTAATCTCACAGTCATATCTCGTATTGATGTTGCCTTTTCTCAAGGCAATAACCAACCAGGGTCACTTTCCTCTTTATGCAACAACGTCTAGCAAGAAAACCATCTTGCCTCAGCGTCCATAGGGTTTTACCCACCTCACTTTTCTCAGGTAATGAGGATTTATATACTCCGATTTTAATATAGAGCAGTAACCATAACTATCAGGGATCCTACCTAATCCTATCAGATTCCTTTAAGCCTGCAAACGTATTAACCATTATATAATCTACCATCATCAGTGCCTGAAGTTCCAACTGCCCATTCTTAGAAGAAGTGTTATGAACACCAGGCCATCCGTCCTTCGGGCTTCAACTTCTCTTGATAGAACCCTGCCACCTCAGCAATCCACATTCAAGTCTTATTATAAATGTTAATTAGCATATCCCTACTCTGGTAAGAGTAGTTATGACTTTGACAAAGGGCTAAAGAAATTCTTCTGCTGAAATTCAACAAGAATTCCCAAAATCACAAGTTCAATCTGTGGTCCTTCTCCTAAGGGAGTAAATGAAAATAAAAATATCTCCTTACGTGACTCATACATGAGCCCAAGTAGACCAAGTGTTGTAACCATGCTTTGATACCAATTTGTAACACACCCACGACGGGCATAAAAACAATTTCACTTTTCTTAAAGGATAGATTCTCCATCCATGGTTTCTAATTTGGAAAGTCGGGGAACCAACCCAACCTCCCAGTCAAGGATCTCTGATTCTAGAGCCAAATGACTCTCTGAGACCTTAGTGGTCTCATTCTGTAATAAAACATAGACCCTTTTGACTTCCCAGTGCAGGTCTAATGCTACCCGTGACCCTCCTCTTCACACCTGCGAGATCTCAGAGTCTGGGCGTTAGCTCCTTTTCTGATAAGCCCCTTCCTTGATATGACTTTGGGAAATGGCCTTACGTAACCACATGATTGTGGGTGCGGCCAAGGGTGGTTTGAAACCAAACTACTTTCCACCCCGCAATTCACCTTGAGCCTCCACGTGTCCTTTCTCCAAAACCATGGTTTGTATTGTGTCCCGCCCTCCACTTTTTAAAGTTCATGCACCTTCGATCCTTGCAATGCTATGGGATCATCAATATCCTGATCTTGATGGTACTATCTGAACTAAAGTTTGGGATCTGATCCTTTCAAATCCACGGACCATATCTGCCCCTCCTAAATCAATGGATTCGATCTCCTTCGTAATTCCAGACTTCGGAATTTTCAAATATCAAACCCTACGTTCCTCCGTACGTCAATCTTCTGGAGTTGACGATCTGCGGACACATGTCCTCCTAAATAAATGGGCATGCTTCTACTATGGGTGTTTGACCTTTCAACTAGATCAACGGTCTTGTGGCCCTCTTCTCGTTCAACGGTCGAGATCTCCTTCAGGTCTCCAGACTTCCAAGATCTCAAATCTCAAACTTCACCCTTTTCCCAATGGATTCTATCTGAAGGTTATAATCCACTGACGTGTGTCCACTTGATCTAACGATCAAGGATTACTTCGGATATTTACCCAGAGTCCACAGATTTGTGCCACCTGTCCTCTAGATCTGACAGCTATGAATTACTTCAGGATTTTATCCGGATTCCACAGATTCACGCCACGTCCCTTCTTAATCTGACAGCTATGAATTACTTCGGGACTTTATCCGGATTCCACAGATTCACACCGTGTCCCTTCTTAATCTGATGGCTATGAATTACTTCAGGACTTTACCCGGAGTCCACAGATTCACTTCGGCTCTCCAGCCCTCCGGGCTTCGGGAGTTTCAACTTTCAAACCTTGATTTCTTTGCAGTGGCTATCTCCCAGAGTGGAAGATATACTGACACTTGTCCCTCGCAAGTGGATGGTTCAAATGAACTCTGGCTCTCCAGCCTTCAGGATTTCTTTTTTTATTACCTTCTCTTTTTTCGGGGTGATTTCTCCCGGAGTGGAAGATCATTTTCCACCCGTCCTCTCTAAATCAGCGGTCCTGGTCCTCTCCAGGACTTCAACACTTTTCAACCAAGACAATATCAACGGCCCTCAACTCCCTTCTCGATGAACGATCGAGATTATATTTCGAGACTTTAACACTTTCACCCTCTACTTTCCGCTGGAGTATTCCGTACCCGGAGTTCTAGATCAGGTGCCACGCATCCCTTCATGGTAGAAGGTTGTGATCCACTTCAATACTTCAGCGTTCAGAAGTTTCAATCTTCTAAGCACTCATTTCCCCCATATTGCATTCACCCAGAGACTCCGATCTATTGACACGTATCTCCTGTCAGCCAACGGACAGGATCTACTTCGACTCTTCAGGAGTTTTGGCATTACTATGCCTCTATTCTCCCTTAGCAGTCAACATCAGGTTGACTACCTCGGATCTAACGATCGGTATGGTTCCCAAGCATCCTCATATCTAAGGCCCATAGTTAACTTCGGGACTTCGAGACTTCAATGGTTTTACCTGCCTTACGATGAAATCGCTCAATTCACCGAACTCACGAAGTCTGAATTCATAGACCTTGGTTCTTCCCGAACAGATCTCATTCGTTCGTCTTCCATACGAAGGAAATTTCCCTTTCGATACTTCAATCTCACTATCCTTCCTAAGCTGTGTTAGCTCTGAAAGGCTTAATAGCTTTGCACTCTTTCTCCTTAACTTAACACTTAGAAGGGTATTTTGCACACCCCTTGCGCTCCTTCAACAAGTATAGAACTTAAGGGGTTCTCAGTCTCTTCCCACCTCGCAGAGAGCCTATGCATACATGCACTAGCCTCGCAAAGAGCCTGTGTCTACATGCACTACCTCTCCTGAGCTTAACAGACTCCATCCTCCCAGATACCTAGGGAAACTGGGAGTGTCAACGTACACCCGAGAAAATTATGACCAAGGTCGATGAACTCACAATCTACTTATTTTAACTGAAGCCACCACAGGGCGCGATCATTTATGAGTATAAAAACACGTCCAATTCATAAAATTTCCTACTTTCTTGATTACACAATCAAGTAGACACAAAAAGGGTACAGTATAAATCATTAAGCAAACATATCCATCCCTGCAACATTCATAGGATATCCAACTTTAATTCACAGTACCACTTAAATACCCAAGATATGTGATTACTTATCTATTTCAGGTGGTAGCCAACTAACTGACTGTGGGTGTTCATCCTTCCACCTGACCATAGGCTTAAAGACATTCATTCTTATTACTCTGGCCACCCCCATGCCAAGCCATGATATCACCAGGGAACTCTCGCGGTTCTCAAGGATTCTTTCTCTATTTCAGCTTCCACTCAGGTTTCGTTCTCTGCATCTTTCAGAGATTTATTTCTCTATCATGGCCCTGGGCGAGGTTTATCAGATTCTCACTCGGCATCAAGATCACAGCCTTCTATTCATCCTCTGCTGGACAGCTCTACGCATTCTCCTCACTGATTTTTTTATTATATCTTTTCCCCAGGATGGTTCTCGACTCATCCCATTCCTTATGTCAGAAGGTAACTCGGGTCAGCTTGGTATGTCATTCCCAATGGTACTTTGGGATGACATTCTGTAGTTATACCATGCTCCCATTCATGGGAGTGGTTGATAATTCAACCACTAGTCCTTTCTTCATTAACTGGTTTCTCTCCTTGGGATCCGAAGGAGATTTATTATCCCCATCAAGGGAAATTTGGGGTTATTGGATATAATGAACCCTCTCTTATAGTTTTCACATTTTTTCCTCTAGTGATATCATGGCCAATACTTTCAAGGCTTCACCCCCACAGTCAGTTATTGGCAACTCAAACAATAATACATTTACATTGTCCACATGACTTAGCATGGTAATCCTATTTTATGATTAATTACAAGTTGGGGGAAATAAGGGTGTTACATCATGCTACATCTAAAACTCCTGAACGTTGAACAGTCAAAGTACTTAAGGCTAACTCAAATATTAAAACATGATTAATTGAAACATAAAAGTGATTAATAAGATATTAACCTCTCTGTGAATTCGGCCTTCGGGTGATTTATGCCCTCTTACATTCAAAACCTATGAACATTGAACTGACGAATTGTTAATGAAGTTTATGATTGGCTAAAGTTAACGATTTGAATAATTATTGTGATTTTCTAGGTAGGCTAATTTTATGGCGCCACGAAAAGTTGCAAGGAAGCTTGATGGATTAGATTTTCATAATCTAGTAGAATGCTAAACCAGTTTGGAACCCTAATAAACTAAGAAAGGGACCAAATATGGAAGGGAAGGGTTAAATAGACATAAATGGGAGCAAGAATGTGTACAACACAAACCCCCGAAGTGTTAAGTCCCCGAAGTGAGAGATCCGGCGTCGTGTGTCCTTTTGATTTGGACGGATGAGAGTTACTTCGGAACTCCGGGCTTTGGGCATTCTGAGATGCATAACTTTCCAAACCTTCCAGAGTGTTAGATCTGATGACATGTGTCCACTTCGATCAACGGTCCAGTTTGACTCTGGGCTTCAGGAATTCTGAGATGCACAACAACACAAATCCCCGAAGTACTATGTCTCTGAAGTGAGAGATCTGGTGTCACGTGTCCTTTTGATTTAGACGGGTGTGATTTACTTCAGAACTTTGGGACTTAGGGAGTTCTTGCTTCATGCATCTATCTGTCTTCCGAATTGATTATCCTCTGGAGTGCAGGATCTCCTACCACGTGTATACTTTGATCAACGGTACAGATGAAATTTGGGCTTTGGAACTTCAAAATTTATTTACTCAACACTGCTTGCTTCCTCTCAGATTGCGAGATCACCAAATACGGGGATCGTCTGACACATGTCCCCTGCTCGGATAAACGGATAGGAATTGCATGAAGTTTTCTCTATATTCTCTACATGTGACTGAGATTAGTGACCTCAACTTAACCTTTGGGCCCTTATATCACTTTGCAAGATCGACAATTGTGTTTTAATGCACTGTGGAGATCAGCGACCGAGAACGATTGTGGGGGGAAAAGTTGCACGAGGTTTAATTTTGAAGGGAGGTACCACAATTTAAACTTTGGTTTTATCTCAAGGGTACATGGCATCACCAAGTGCATTATGGGGAGAAAGGCGGGTTACCTCAAAACCACTTCTTCACACCCCCGCAAAATAGAAAAGTATAAAAGTACTCAACACCTTCCCTCCACCCACTATATCTTTCACCCTCCAATTTGTCACACTCTCTATACGTCACTTACCCATTCTATCCCTACCACCTACATCCTCGCATCCACTCATCCCACCTCCTTATTAGACACATGTCCCCACGTCATCCTATTCATGAATGATTACTCTTCCTCGTAATTGTTAGCCATCCCATAACGAACCAGCGCTAAGATACCTGTCCAATTACCACCCCCATATCTTCAACTACAATTCTTTATCTCAGTAAATGCATTCAAAG
Organism: Picea sitchensis; assembly: GCA_010110895.2. Lineage (NCBI taxonomy): Eukaryota > Viridiplantae > Streptophyta > Pinopsida > Pinales > Pinaceae > Picea > Picea sitchensis. Next base: position 4,842 of record SNQJ01S0179960.1, on the reverse strand, counting down.
GGACAAATGTCAATGGAATCAGATGGAAAATACATTAAGCCAATGATTTTGGTGGCTTTAGTGGACATGTCCACCCAGTTCAAAGAACAAAGGAAAATGAATGCATCTGCGAGCAAATGAAGATACAGATGAAGCACCAGCACATCAAATCATAACTCAACAATATCTACATGTTGTTATTTCATTTGGATGGTGTTATATTGTAGGAAGTCCAATGGTTTTTAGTTGAGACAATTTTTGTATAAATAGATAGATTTTAGATCTACTGTAGGTGGCTTCTATCCCAATGTAGGTTGTTTCTTGTCGAATGTAAAAGAGAAACTCTTTTGAGTATTAATACAAGTGCAGACAGAGATTCTCAGTTTCGTTTTGAGTTATGTGTTTCCATTTCTCTGAATTTATTTCTATAATTATTGAAGAGTGAATGATTGGAATTTAGTACTACATCTACTGTGATCATATTATATCAGAAGTCCATTTAGTAACATATTTTCCTCTGTTATTACTGTGAGTAAAACAAGACCTGTGATCTACGTGAATTACTGCATTTTTATCTCCTTTTCAAGGGTGTGTCTTCTACTTTTCTTATGTTGCAACAAGACTTATCTATAATTGATACATGAATTTGTTAATATTTTTGTAAATCATCTCTACATCATTTGACATTATAATTTCAACTCAAATAACGGGATACAACCTTTGTACTTTCTTATTATTAATTTCATTTAAAGATTATTTCTCAGAAAACTGAAGGTATAAAAATCACTTACAAAATACTTCATTTTAAAACCTTTGATGCCTGACATTATTCTTTGAGCTTTAAAATCAATATCAAGAACAACATATTTTTGGTGCCATTGTCGGGGACGGTTTTGAAGGTCTATATCTTCCCTGGGGTACGACAAAGTTTATACCTATTCCTTGATGAGGAATAAGGGATAGGCATTCAACTAGCTCTGATCATTCACCTAGTGACTCCTTTGTTCAAAGACTCCACATGATTCACTGGTGACTCTATTGGTTTCAAGATGTCAAGTTATTTTGTTGCTCGGATTGCTACGAGGTTTTCTCCTTTAGACTTTACAAATGTTTTTGGTTTTCCAAACGTTGTCCTGATATTAAAGAATGGGGATATTATCTCCCTATTTTTAGAGAGTTTAAAGATTATAATCTTGCACAACACTTGTTTGAATTTCATAAGCTTATGGATCAACTAGATATTCATCATGAAGATGTTTTTATGAAACCGTTCATGTTTAGTCTAGGAGGAGATGCTTGTCATTGGTACAAGTCTCTTCCTCCTTCTAGCATCTCATCGTTAAAAGAATTCCATGCTTCCTTCCATAAGTATTGCAGGAGGATCTATCTAGTTGATATTCTTTTTGAAGTTTGTTTCAATTTAGATTTCACAGAACAAGATTGTAAAGATAATAAGTTTGTTGATGAAAAATCAGAACATGATAGCAATTGTGGTCAAATATATGAAGAAGAATTTGCAGAAAAATAATACCTCCTTCAAACGGATCAGGAAAATTTATATGAAGAAGACTTTGAAGTAAATCAAGAAGAGGTTTCTTGCAGCAGTAAGAATGAAGACGACATGATTGCAAGTAAAAATGAAGAAATCCTTGCAGACCCTCCAGTCCTTCAAGCAGATCAAATACAGGATGATGAATCTTCTGTTGATTTAGATCCTTGCGAAAGCCAATGGCTTATTGAAGACCATAAGCAATCAACTCTTAGAAAAGATGATTTTGGAAATGATATTGACAATGGAAATGATACTCTAAGTGCATTTTTCATTGTATCAAATGTTCATAGTTATTATTGTCATGATCAAACTACTTTTCTAAATTCTTATTTTGATCAAGCTGCTAGTATTCAGTCATCATTACTAGATCATCAAGAAATGGAGGTTTTTTAAAGTCAAGATTCATAAATTTTATATAATCATCCTATTTATGATGAGTATCCAGAGGATGAAGAAGAGCATATTTATTTCCCAGCATGCATGGAAACATACAATAGTTCTCCTTTGTTTGAAAATTGTGATGAATGTGATCTTGAAGTTGATGAGAAGGAAATTATTTATTTTTCTTCAAAGAGTTCACTTCAGCAAGAAAATTATCAGTTGCACTGTAAAAGAAATCAGCCTATGTATGACAGTGATGAAGAATATTCTTGGACAGGTGACGAAGGAGATAAGGAGGGGATATTGGAGCTGTTGATCTCTTCTTCTTGCTTAGAAACTATTGAGAAACTGACTAGTGAGCCTCAATATGGCATTCTCGAGCCAGAAAAAGAAAATATCAGTAGTGGAGAAAGTGTGCAAAGGAATTTCATGCAGCTTGGCTGGTAGGAAGAGGTATCGGTTGACTCTGAAAATTATTTATCTTTTCATGATCCAGTGGTCATTTGGTTGTAGTATATTCTTCAAGAGGTCCAAAATGTTGCAGTGTTTTTTGTGCAACCAAACTTCAACAGTAGGTGCAAGCTGCCTATTTATTCTTTGTTGCAAAAAAATTATCATTTTTTCATTCCTTCATTCAGCATCAAACAAGGTATGTTAATAAATCCACTAGTTGCATGGCTCCATTGGAAATTCCATATTACTTGATCAATGGAATTTCGCCTGATTATTGTAGGGCCAATGTATATAAGTAAGTTGTCCAAAGAAACATTTCATTTCATCTTTCTAGTTCAGTGTTTTATTTCAGTTCAGTAGTTTGGTTCTCAGTTGGCATCCAGTATGGTTTAGTTTTTAGGCATTATGACTCCATAGCCCAATGACAAGGTTCAAAGTTTGACAGGGTTAATTTCAGGTCACAGAAGGATGGATGTTGTGTCTATTTCGTCACTTGGGTGAGAAAAACAAGGGCACTTACAAGTCTAGTTGGGCCTGCTAGACAAGACAGATATTAGTGTATGAGTTAAAAAATCCAATCACATGAAATAAACAAGTAAATAAACAAAAAACAACTAAGGAAATAAAACTAGAATGCATAAGAAACTTTGAACCAAAAACCATCAACAAAATGACCAATATTATGCCACCAATGGATAACTATATTAGTTGGAAAAACACCATAGAGAAAGGAGGACTTATGAATCCCCTCTTCCTCCTTGGGAGGGCTCTTGAGTTCCCTAATGGAGAGCTCTTCTTAGAATTATAAAAAATAAAGAAAATGGTGAGGAAATCAAAGCCTATTCCCTCAAGAGGTGAGTGGAATGGCCTATTGGAATGTTGCTAGAATGCTCCAAGGAGAAAATAGGATTCTCAAGGGAGGATTGAGGCAACATAAAAATACTATAGAAATATTAAATTCTTAGTGCACCCATGGCCTCCATTTATAGCATGTATTCAAGGAAATGTTCAACTGGTTCTTAGTGTGAACAAGGGGCCCTTTAGGGCACCCTTTGGTCCTTGACCAACCCCACATTCGGATTCAGCTCAGATATGTGGGTCAAATCAAGTTGGGAGTTGGTCCATAAGTGGTTGAGGGGCCGACAAGAACCATAAATGAACCATTCATAGGAATGTGTGGATTTTCTCGTACACAATCGTGCATATGGCACATTGTACGCTCTATGGATTTGTTGGCCCATGCACTGTGTGCGTGCTTCCTTTAGTGATTTAGGGCATGTCAATTTTTGTCCAGTTGTATAGTTTTTGCCTCTTGGAAATGCATTTTTGGTGTTGCAGGTGAACTAATGGTTGTTTGGAACTGTTGTATTTCTGTAACCATTTGCATGCAATGTTGCAGATGAAATTTCAGTGATAACAGATGCCCCCTGATGTGTGAGGTTAGGAGCATACATATAGTCAAAATACATCAATGTTTATTCTATTGAGAGTACTGTTGTAATGAAGAGTGTTGATAATAACTACAAGAGTGATCATGTCGGAGGGAGAGAGGAAACCGTGGGACCCAAATCTGTCTCTAGGGAGAGAAAAGGAAATCTGTGTACAAATGAGGTGGGCATGCTGCATGCTCGTGTCATATAACTCAAAATGTAATATAGTAACTGAAGTTGTATGTTGATGTAGATAACTCCAGCACCCTCCGGAGCGGGTTGATAACGACATATGACAATTCTGAATGGTGAACATACTCTGAAAAGAGGCAAGGACGCCTGTAAAAAGTGTTGATGACTCATAGGCATTGATGGCCTAACAAATTCAGAGGTCTTCAACTGGTATAAAACAACTGCAACAGTCACATAGTAAGACCCACCGTAACATGAGATTTGTTTTAAGTTGAATGTTATGGGGGTCAACAGCATCAGAGAGAAATGATGGTTCTCTCTGTGTCATCCAAGACTCCTCATTATAAAGGTAATGAGAGTCAAGATACTGTCATCATTCTGGAAACTAGGTTGATGTCGACAGAAAGGGAGACGTGAATCCAAGAATCAAAGGGCTTCATGAAATCCACGGAGATAAGATCAGGAACTAATAGGGAACATGAACAAAGTTAAGATGAGGTGAGACTCAAGACTGCCCTTGGTTGGGGGTATGTTTGAAGGAGGATTGGCATCAACCATAAAACTGTATCTAGTGTCAGGGGGAAAACTAGACATGGGGTTAAAATGTGTCAGAGGCGTGACAAAGTGGACAAACTCAGAGATCAGGGATACATGGATCGTGTGATACTCGGGGTTTATGAACGATGTCAGAATGAGTAAAGGAGAGTGGATGCCCCAACCAAGGGTGACATGTGTTGCATTGCCAAAAAATAAGGTTGTCAAGGGTGACGAAAAAAATCTAAGTAAATGTTGGAAACAAAGCCTTTTTACAATTACCAAATAAATAAAGAATAATTTGGGATGAGTGTACAGATA